>CAJVPK010000459.1:0-31789 GCA_910592015.1 Diversispora eburnea | reverse complement strand
ACATAAAATTTTAATTAATTTCTTAAAAAAAAACGTAGTTATTTAAAATCTAAAAAAAAAAAAAACAGGCAATTTTTTTTTTTTTTTTTTTTTTTTTTTTTTTTTTTTTTTTTTTTTTTTTTTTTTTTTTTATTTAAGATTTGAATATTTGAATATTAAGTTTAATAAAGTTATTTTTTTTCTTCTTATTAATTATTATTATTAGCGTAATGCTTGCAAAATGGCAATTTGACGAAGGGTTAGTAGATACACGAATTTTAAGATGGACTCTCGAAAATCTAGATAAGTCTGATCCTTTGCATGCAGCCATCTGGTTATGGTTTATACAGCAATTCCTGGCCGAATATCAACGTTCTCGAACTCTGATGAGATTGTTAATCGAAACGATATTAAAAAAATTACAAGATGTAAACAAACAATTATTTTCTCTTATTCATTTCATAATAATTAAATTAACTAATGTTATTAATATTTCAATAGATAATTCAGAATCCTGTTTTAGCCACAAAACTTGATTTCGTCGTGAAAATGTTAAAGAATATGCTTCAAGTGAGGATCTAACATTTTTCTTATTTATTATTACGATAATGAAGATTTATTATTGAGTGCTCTTTTTTTTTCAATTAGACTCTTTTCCTTGCTACTCCAGATATGTTTGTGTTTCCAGTTTGTTGGAATACATACAAAGATTTATTACAGACCGTTCTTGTTGAAGAGAGTCCAATTAAATTTGAAGCAATTCTATCAAAGAATATGAAACGTCAGAGGGAACGATATTATGAATTGATACGTGTCAGAAACGAAGTATTTGATGAACAAAAAACAGATTGTATCAGAAAACGAAGCGAAAAAGAAATAAAAGATCTTAAAATGATCAATGTAAGAAATCATTTCTTTATCTTTTAAATTTGTTTACATAAATCATTTCTAATTTTTTTTTTCTTACATATTAGCTTTTAGATAAAATTGGAACGAATACTGACTACCAGAGTTTCGTTGCAGAATATTTCTGTACAAATAGCAAGTTTCAAATGCTAGAAGCCGAATTCAATGCACGTATTGATATATTATGTCAATGGGCTGTAACCATTCATCGAACAGGAGAATATCGCGCTTATTTAGTATGTACAATACTGGATATCTGGAAAAATCTCGTGATAAGTGAAGAAGACAAGTTTCAACGCCTAAAATCAATTCAAAATTCATTGATGGAATTCTTAGATACCTATCCATTAGGAAATAACGGTATTCATGAATCTGAAGGTATTAATTAGATCTTCATTGCTAATTTATTAATGTTTATTAATTTTATTAAGAAAAGAATTTAAATATATTAAATTAATTATATCAATTATTTTAATTATTTTAATAATCATTTTAATAATCATTTTAATAGAATCAGAAATTATATCACACCTTTTTGGTGAACTTATTCGTAATAAGCTTTTCTCTCATCCTCGTTATTTGCAGCGACTAATCGCAAGAGGCGATGTACATCCCGAGAGAAGAAATGAGGAGGTTAGATTTAAGAAATTAAAAATTATTTACTAAATCAAAAATTAAATTCTCTTTTTTATTTTAATTATCAGAGGTCAATGCGTCACTTTAAATATATAAAATCTTTCCCACTTTATGATGCAGAGGAGCATCATTTAAATCAAAGAAGATATGTTTTATATGGAATTCATGGCAACGTAAGTATTCAATTATTATTTTTTTTTCCATTTATAAATTTTATTATAAACATAATAAATATAATTATTTATATATTAAAATATATTTAAAATAATTAATCATTAATAGGATAATTCTGATAAATACGAATACGAAACATTAATCAATAAAATAAAAACCAAATTACCGTACATGTTTTCAGAATCTTGTAAATAATTTTTTATAATCTTAGTTAGTCATTTTAATTACATTCACCTTTGATTAACACTTTATTATTATTATTATTATTATTATTATTATTATTATTTAATTTATTTAATTCATAATTATTTTCTTTATTCCTTTAGCTAATGAATTAGACGAACCGATAAAAGATAATCCGATTTCCAACTTTCATCTTTCCTTAAATTTTGATCGGGAGAGTTCTAATTTCATAATGAATGCAACCAAATTCTCTCAAACAAATGTAATACAAAAGTGGTTGTTACCATCTATTAAATCATTTATACAAAATACTCCGTATGTATTTTTAATTTAATATTTTAAGAATATTTTTAAAATATATTATTCTTACTTGTTATTTTGAATACTTTAAAATAGAATTGATACACATAATTGGCATATTCCAACTTATCCTGGAGCATCATTATTAAATGCTCGCCAATTATCTACAATAATTCAAGTAATTGAATTGTTTAAAGATTATAGTTCATTACTTGAGGTAATTATAATTAAAATTTGATAAATAATTTTATTAATTTGTTTATATATTTTACATTCATTTATCTATTTTTATATCTTTTTATATATATATTTCATATTATTTCTTTGATAAAGATCTTATCATGGAATCTTGAAAATTCGATGGAAAAAAGTATATTCCAATTAATAATCGATACACTTAAACGGCATGAGAAAGTCTGGAAAGCCATGGGTAAATCTGAGCAAGTATTCGAGGTCCTAATGAGAAAGAATGATTTACTTCGTGATAAAAGATCAATTGAATTATGTATTGTTAAATACTTGCTCAACTCATTGCATGGAAATGATAATGAGAAAAGAACGAAGGTATTTATTACATTGACCGTTCTAATTGTTTATCATTTATGTAAAATTATTAAATGTCAATTTTTTTTTTTTAATAGTTAGAACATGACTTGCAATCTATTAAGAAGGTGTGTGATTTTTTGTTTATTCGATCTGATAAAATTTTAGCGATTCCTGAATTCTTTCTAGTTTTAACATTTGCATTTATAGTCCCCATTATCACAAGCAATAGCGCGTCACCGTACACGATTCCCGAATACTATTGATTCTATGATTGGCTCATCTCCTTATTTCAAAGCAATAAATATTGATTCTCGTATGGATGCTACACAATTATATTTCATGTTTGAATGTTGTACACAGTCCATAAGTCAATATTCCGAGAACTATCCTGATGATGATATTGCAGAGATAAGACGCATATTGAGTATCTTTGGTGATTTACTTCGGGATATTAGTGACAGAACGGATGGATTTGATTGTTTCTTTAAAAAATGGTTGAAAAATTATATTCACACCGAAGATAAAAATGTTCTAAGAAATAATGATTCCGCGTGGTTTTTGATTTTATTTGTTATACTTATTGTACGCCATCTTGTTAGCATGGATATTATACTAGAACATCTTTGTAATACGAGTTTGAACAGGATTTTAGAAAAAATAACATCCCATAAACGATTAGATCAAAAAGAATTGCTTGAATGTAAAAATTTGGCAATTCTTGTTAGATTATTGCTTATTCAAGATGGTGGAGAAAGTCCTTGCTCGGAAATAGTCCTGAGCATTACAGTAAGTCTTTTTTTATATATTTACGTTGAACACCCACAAATAAAAATAATGATAAAAATAGGTAAACAATGATAAAAATTTTTTAGGATGTGCAAGTCCTCCAACATTATTGTGAAACGTTGTCGCAGAATAATGACTTCGCTAGAATATTATCAGGAATATTCCAAAAATTTGCCGTTTTTGAACTTTCAATTGATCCCAATAATTCATTAGTGAGCACTTTACAACAATTAAGATCAGACTTTCCAAATGTTTATTGGTTTAAACAAATGTGTTCGGTTAATATTGAGAATATATATCATTACTTTGTCAAAGATTCCAAGAAATTATTCAAGGTAGAAAAATACATTATTGAAATGATCCAGACAACTCTAGGAGATGACAATAATTCTTTGGATAATGAATGTGATAAATTAACCCCATATCTAAAGATTATTCCTACACCAATTAACCTATGGAATTTTCAGAAAAGACGAATTAATCTTTGGTTGTATATGGATAAAATTATGTTAACAAACAATTCCTCGAAAAATGAAGTTATTGAATTTTTCTGGAAAGAATTAATATTAAATTCAAAGCAAGATAGTTATGTCATAGCATATCTAATTCGTGGTATGCGAGATGATGTCGTTACAGAAGTACGTATTTTTAATTTAATTTTTTTTAATTTATTTTTATTCATAGTTAACATCAATTTATTACAATATCTATTACGATGTTTGGTTTGTTACGATGGTCTTTTAGTTATTCGAATATGGAATGTCCGTATTAAAACGATGCACGGATTTAGTTGTCGGCATAGAAGAAATATTTAGAGCACTATTGATTCCTTTAGGCGATGAGAAAAAGTTGGAATTTTGCCAAGAATTATACAAGCAAGTAAAAAAGATTTTAGACGAATCTATAAATCAAGAAAATGAAGATATTTGTGTGTCTGGGTGAGTAATATTTTCAGTAAATTTTTAAAAGAAAAACAACCTTTTAGTAACCATACTTTATAATGTTTTATGGTAATCAGCATATTGTCACGTATCAAGTTATTGGTACTTGGAACATATGTATTGACGGGCCGTGTGTCAACTGTTTTTGCATCAAAGAATCAAGATGTAGCACTAAGAAGCAAAGAATATACGCTTATAGTTTACTGGATTGTAATTTTGGTTAAACTTCTTTGTGACAAGCGAATTCATCTTGATGGAGGAGGAGCAGCTAATTTTGATTTGATATTAGATCTTGTTTGTTTCTTGCTAGATGGTAATTCATAACATTCTTAATTCAGCTTTACATATTTATTTTATATAATTATTATATTTATTATATATTAATATATAATTTTATTATATAGAGATTGGAAGAAATGCCCGTTTAGTTGTAGTTGCTGAATTACGGGTAATTATTTTTTTTTTGTCTTTAATAATTTATTTTCTTTAATTTCATATGATTATGTCTAACTTTTTTATTATTAATTATAATTTAGAAAAATCACTTTAATATTCCCACAATTTGGAGCAATCGAATCAAACGTGTCCTTCCCCTTTCGGTTCTTCCTGAGCGCGTTGGAGAACACACAATCGATCCATGGCTTAAAATTGAGAGTTTAGGAGAACGTGGAGATATAAATAGTTCTCCAATTGATTTATCATGGTATAACGCGAAAGCATATCCTAGGCCGACCAAAAGATTAAAAAGGTCCGATAACCATGAAAGTTAGAAAATAATCTTTTATACATAATTGAACATTTTTCATTCATTTTCATATTTGTAAATTAGAGCAAAATATTTATTGCTTCACTAAATAAAATAGAATTGAGATATTTAATAGAATAATTTTTGAAATAAAATCAAAAATTTTGATTAAAAATCTTCATCATCATCTGTAATTAAATAGATCGCATAGATAAATATATTATTAATATTATTAATAAATCAATTATTAAATGATATTAACTGAGGTGCAACAATAATAAAATAATTATAATAGATAAAATTTTAGATCAACTTTAAAATATATTTCTTCTGGAAAAATGTATTATTTAAAAAAATACCACATAAAATTGATAGCTTGTGTCTAGATCTTTCAATCTTATGTGATAAAATTTTTGATTGGATATTTTTTTTAAAAAGTTATCAGCGTTTAAAAAATGAGATACTCTATTAATATCTTATAGTAAAAAAAATAAAATTGAAACATCTAATTTTTTCCTACATTCATTTCCTGTTCATTTCGTTTATCCATCTGTAAGGTTCGTCTATTCATTCATTCATTTGTTTGTCCTTCTTTGCCTCTCTTTTTTTCTTGTTCACCAATTATTCTTTAAAAATCAATGTGGATCGCCAGTATATAAATTTGACCTTTGCAAGTAAATTATGATATAGAAACTTATTCATCTTATTTTCACCATGGTAATGATAACAACAATGACAATAATTGCAGGAGATTATGGGATGATAATGATAATAATAATTATGATAATAATAATTACAATGAGAATAATTATTATAATGATGCGATGACAATAATTACTGTCACCACTGCTCAAGAAAAAGCTTAATACATAAAAAGACATACTATATTATTTTGACCAAGTGTAATAAGATTTTTAAAATTTTTTACACTTCATATAAATTTTAATATAAAAAAATTTTTTACGCTTCGTACAAAATTTATTATAAAAAAAATTTTTTTTTTGCGCTTCGCGCAAAATTTATTATATAAAGATCTGCAACAAAAAATTGAAAGACGTAATATATGTATATTTTATCATATTTAATCCATAATAGAAAAAGAACCCATAACAGATTTTTCAGTCTAGCATTTTTTTTCTTTTGATTTCTTGTGATTTATATTTATACAATACAAAGACGATGCATTAAAGAAATTTAGAAAAACTTAAGGTAAAACTTTTATGAGCATGACGAATGAATGCAGTTTATCAAATCAATATATACAATAGAACAATTTAAAAATAAATAAACCTGGTTTAAAAGAAATTGCGATTGTAAGTTTCAATGTTGTTGGCACTCAAAGCTGAAAGTTCGGTAATATGATGCCCTAAGCTGCCTTTAATATATAGTAACTCGTCGCATTTTCATTTGCTTCTTTTTTGATGAAAGTAAAAAAAATTGAATAATTTATTTAATTTATTTAATAAATATAAAAATAGAAATTAAATAGCATGTTATTCTTTGTTATCATTATACAGTATATATATATATTTCTATTTTTCTATTTTTTAAAATCAAAATATTTTTCAGATATAATCTTCGATCGACAACAGTTGGGACTGCCCCAATAAAAAATTTCTAACTCGTTTTTTTCGTGAGGATATATTCTTCTTTATGTAATAGATTCAATGTTTAACTTTAGGATTAAATAAAATAATAAAAATGTACAATTGACCATAATAATACAACTTCAATAACTAAACTTATCTCCTTTCTCATGATTATGTGGTTGAAAAAAATCGGTGTGGAAAAAATGTATCAACTCAACGAGTATTATGTAATAATTTTTTTTGTCACATTTTAGAAAATAAATATTATGCATTTTTAGGAAATATGAGTTCACGAATTAATTAAATTAATTAAAAAAATTAAAATATACTTAAAGTTTGAAACCCTTAGAAAATTATTTTTTAAAAAATATTGATGTGATATAAAAATATCGAATCTAATATGATATAGGTTCGCGGAAAAAATCAAACTTTAAAAAAAAAAAAAAATCAAATATTCGTAATATTTGTCTATTGTGCGTAGTGTAACACTTGTAACTTAATTACACGACATAATAATTAAGATAAACACAACACATTACTAATTCTTATCTAGGGAAAGTTGAAGTTTGTGAAATGTAAAGGTGTGAAGAGTTGAGAGTTTCGAAGTAAATGTGAAAGTTAAAGTAGATGTGAGTTAAGAAATTTGTGGTAAATTTGTTGTGATCGGGGTTACTGAAATTGTAGAACTCATTATTTTGTTTTTTTTAGTATTTTTTATATTTTAAATATTTGTTTAAATTCAAGAAATAAGCAAATTAAAAATTTTATTTAAACAAAAAAAAAATGTATAAATGAAAAATACAATTACAATTTTACCAATCACTCCCCAAATGAAATAAATGAAATCTAATTAAATACATGTATTCTTTATATATTCTTTTAAATAATTTCAATTTTACTTGGATTTACTGGTATGATTTTTTTTAGTTGCAATATCCATCAAATATTCAAATTCATTGCTTTCCTCACATAAATTACGGAATAAACTATTAGGATTTTGTAAAAGATTATATGGTGTATCGAATTCTGCAACTTTTCCTTTGTCTAAATTTAATTTAAGAATAAAATATATGATAATAAGTAATAATAATTTGAAAAATTAAAATTAAACAAATGATAATTAATAAATAATGATATTTACCTAATACAAGTACCTAAATTAAAATAAAATAAAATAAAAATAATTTATTAAATTAATAAAATAAAAAATATTCAACAATTTAATTTGGCTTAAATTAAATAGATAAATCACCTACCCTGTTGTAGTCAATAATTGTTCTCAAACGATGAGCGATACACAATAATGTTGCCCAGTTGAATTCTGTACGAATTGTTTCTTGTATTTTAGCATCCGTCTCGACATCAACGCTTGCCGTAGCTAAAAGATTATAATATGTGGAATTAGTTACAAAAAAAAAACCCAAATTATCAAGATATTATCAAAATATTCGAAGAGCATAGCTTACCTTCATCTAAAACAATAATAGGTGATCTCCTGCATAATAACGTAACATCCACATAGCATTCAATATTAAAGGAAAAAAAAAAACAGCCTTGAAAATTCAAATAAAAATGATCGAAATAGTAATACCTCAACAAAGCTCTAGCCAAACATAGTAATTGTCTTTGTCCTTGACTATAATTGTTACCACCTTCAAGTACTTTAGCTTGTAATTTTCCTTCCAATTTAGCGATGTGATTTTTCATATGTGCACTTTGAAGAGCCTGCCAGATTTCTACATCGTCATGTGAATTGAATGGATCAAGGTTAAATTCAACAGTTCCTATATGAAATTAAATTAATTCAATTAATCCAATTATAGAAGTTGGATATCATAATCACAATCTATCAGTGTTGGCAAGTGACCTTATCACTTTATGATTTTACTATAAATTTAATATATCAAATGACCTTGAAATTTGCCAACGCTGTAATCTATAAACAAGTATTTACCTTCAAAAAGAATTGGGTCTTGAGGAATGATAGTAATACGTGAACGCAAATCATATAATCCAATTTTAGAGATGTCAACATCATCCTGACATTATATTTCAAAGAAAATAAGTTAATATTGATAATAATCAATAAATAATAATAAAATAAATAATAATAAATAAATATATATATACCACAACAATTTTACCATCAACAGCTTCAATTAATCTGAATAAACTTAAAGTCAAACTCGATTTTCCAGCTCCTGTCCTTCCGACAATGCCAATTTTCTCTTTTGGCTTCACGGAAAAAGAAGTTCCCTATTATAATAGAACCGAGTTAATTATGTAAGTCTTTAATATTACCTACAAAAAAAAATTTATTATAACAATAATTATTGATAAAATATATAGACCTTCAAAACCAACTCGAGACCAGGTCGATATCGTGTTGAATAATTCTGATATTCAACCATTCCATTTTGTGGCCATGTCGGTGCTGGGCGATTATCAGCAATGACCAATGGAGCTTCGCTTGGTAAGTTGATATACTATTCAAGAGTAAATTTCAAATATTTTAAATTCGTATCTTTTTAGAACATAAAAATAAAATGTCTCACCTCATATACTCTTTCCACAGAGATGATGTTTGTCTAAAATGCATATTCATCAAAACTTATATTAACAAATATATATAAATGTATGAATGTAAAAAATTAAAAGATATTAAAAGCAAACCTCAATTTCACAAAACTGTCGAACAGCCCAATTCAATGCTTGAGTGACACTCAAAGCATAAGATACTGATAACCCCACAAGACCTTCATCAACGTAGTGAGTCGTCAATACCGTGACAACAGATAAAATTGCAGCACTAAATATAATCAAAGAACCTAAATATTTAAAAATTCGGTAAATTAGCAAATTTTTTTAATCATAAAATAAATAATTTATAATAAAAAGTTAAGATAATAACCTAAAAATTCCAATCTTACAGCTAACCATCTATTACATGATATTGAAGGATAATACGCTTTTTGATTTTCATCTAATTTAATTTCATTTTCTCTACAGAATCGTTCAGATTGCCCATAAGCTCGAATAGTTATAACACCACCAAGTGTTTCTTGAAAATGTGCATAGATTGGAGATCGAGTCAATGAATCCAATCGTTTTAGTTCCCTTGATGTTGCCAAATAATATGATTGAATGTAACTATAAATTAAAACTATAATATTTAAAATATTTAAAAGAAATTTAAGAAATTTTAAAATGGAGTCTATTGTCATAAATGCAAAATAAAATAAAAAGTAAATTAAAAATCACTCACTCATTGGAATAATTATAAAGGTAAAAGATGGAGTAGAATAAGAAATAACTATGGCAGTTGCCATGACTATAAAAAGGGTTCTGAAATATCCAGAAAATGTGCGTGGTAATACTTCATCAATAGTGTATTGATCTTTGCTAAATCTATTTAAAATACGACCCAATGGCGTTGTATCCTACAAATTTTAAATAAATTTGTTATTAGTAAAAATAAAATAAAAAATGAATTATTTAAATTATCAATAGCGTTACAAAAAAATGTACAAACTTACAAAAAAGGACATTGGAGATCTAAATTAAAGAAAACGTATTTAAAAATATTAATTTAAATTCTAAAATAATAATTTCAAGACAATACAATTAAAGATAAATCAATTACCTCACGATACTGTTAAACATCTTTTCGTGTAAAGTTTGAGCAGCCCTATTTATTTTAAAATTATTTGTAATTATTTAAAATAAATGAATTCTATCTAATATTTAAATCTAAATCATAACTTCTCTTACCTAATGGCACAGAATATCCAAAGAACGATGGTTTGTATAATCGTCATAAAAGAATGTATGATTCCAATACAACCGTATATAAACAAATAAAATAGAACATTTTCTGTTGTTTTTAAAGAACTCCAATACTTAAGAAATAAACTATTACCTAAAAAAAAAAAAAATCAAATTGAATAATTTCATACAATGCTCATTATTTTTCAAGAAAAATTTTATTTTTTAATAATACACACCAATTTGTACACCCTGCGATGTAATCAGCATGAATAAAAATAATATGACTGCACCCGCCGAGCATGATTTGATATAAGCTTGATATACAGGCCACACCACCTTTCCTTTTGCCGACTCTTCTTTAGTAATTAAAGCATCCGTATCACTTGGTTCAATATCCTCTTTCTTATTGTTTGTAGTCATAAGTGACGGTCTTTTATGTAAACTGGCCACACTAACACGTCTTTCCCGTGGACTTCTAGATGTTTCTTCTGTATTAGGATCCATATTTGCTTCATCAATCTCATAAGTTTCCACCATATTTGGGCTAGATATTGCTTCATCCTCTTCATTTGGGCCTTGAATTTCTTGACCATATTCGCTAATTAAATTAAATAGCTCTTTCTTTTCTTTCATCAAAGTATCAAAATGTCCTTGCTCTGTTATTCGACCCTCTCTCAACATTACCACTGAATTTGCACGTGACAAATGATGAATACCATGCGTTACAAATATTCGGGCTTTTGTTCTGAGCAATCCAGTTGACCCGATCACTTTATCAAATATATGTTTGCCTAAAAGAACATAAAACAAATAAAGTAAATATAAGATTCTTATTCAAAATATATATATATATATATATTACCAAATCATGAGAAAATTAATTTTAAAGTGAAATACATGCCAACAAGAGCATCAACAGCAGACAAAGGATCATCTAAAATATATAATAAACATTAGAAAAACCTAGTTAAATGTAATTTTTTTTAAAAAAAAGTCAATAAATAATATTCACCCAATAAATAAACATCAGCTCGAGCATAAAGTGCACGAGCCAATGATATTCTTGCCTTCTGACCACCGGAGAGATTTATACCCTTTTCACCAATTTCGGTTAAATCTCCACCTGGAAGAATAGATATATCTTGATTTAAACAACACGCTTCAATTACCTCTAAAGTTATTAATAAATAAATAAAAATTATAAGTTTTACAAAATAAATATAAAATATATATATATAATATTTATTTAAATGTGCACCTTCATAAAAGTCTTGTTCGTAAGGAAATCCGAACGTAATATTATTTCGAAGAGTATCATTCATGATCCAAGCTAATTGAATTAACAAATAATGACGTTAGAATTTAGGCATTAGTTGAAAATAAAAAATTAATTATAAAATCAATAAATAAATATAGATTCATTTATTTATTTTTACCCGACTAGTAATTACGCGAATAAATGAAAAAAAAAATTTTCGATTAGCAAATAAAAAAATTTCATATATACTATATTAAACAACTTAATTAATAATAAATAAACCTGTGTAACATAAGCAACATGTCCACGAACAGCAACTTGGCCTCCAACTTTATACATTTCGCCAAGAATAGCAGATAAAAGTGATGATTTACCAGCACCTAAAAATATTTAATAATTAATTTAATTTAATAATTACGCTTAACCAAAAATAATTATAAAGAAAAAAAAACTTGAAATCTAGATAACAAAAAAAAAAAAAAAAAAGAACGACAACTCACCTACTCTTCCGACAATTGAAATTAAATCTCCTTTCCCAACGCTCAAATTAATATCTTCCAACTCTGAAACTCCACCTTTGTACCACTTAAATGTTCCATGTTTTATTGACACCATTTCAATCTTACCATTCACTTTTTTTGGAACTTCATTATTATCCACACGATAAGGTAATCGAACAATAGCATTGGGATCTAATTCGTCAGCCTTTAAAAAATTCTGAACTCTTTTTATAGATACTGCAGCTTCAATTGCTGAAGTTATAACATGGGGAAATACGGTAAGTGGAAATTGTAGAAGATTGAATAAGGCTAATGCAACGAAGACAATTTCACTTGTCAAAGGTTCATTAGTTATGTTTACATAAACAGCAAATGTGGCAAAAGAGACTAAGAAAGGCTAATTAAACAAATTTCAAATTTACAAATATTTTTATTAATAAAAACTTTTTAAAAAAAAAAAAAAATTGTAGAGACAGAGAAAGCCGAGATAACAATCTTGAAATTCTTACCGTTGATGCCCATGTAAAACTCTGTAGAGAAGCAAGATAACCAAGTTTCTTAAGCGTATTAAGCTCCAAATTATTTCTTATATGAGAAATCTAATTTCAGATAATATTAGAAAAGTGAAACAATTTTATACTTTTGTCATTAATAATTCAGTAAATAATAATTACCTTTTTAGTAAATGCTGATTCCCAAGCATATAATTTTATAACTTTGATGCCGTTAAGAATTTCATTCTTTTATTGAATATTTGATAAATTTAAAATTTAGAAATAAAGTTAATATTTATATAAGAATAAAAATCAAATAATAATAATAATAATAATAATAATAATAATAATAATAATAATAATAATAATAATAATAATAATAATAATAATAAATACCATTAATTTAATCCTATCATCTTTATTTTTCATTTGTTTTCTTTGCAAAGTTCTCATTTTTGATGCTATAACTGCATTTATTGGTATCATTAAAATCATGACAGCAACTCCAGCAAAAGCACTGACTCCCATTGTTTGATATAAGAAATACAAGGCTAAGGCGATTTGAAAAGGACCGGACCACGTAATGTGAAAATAGGTGGTTAAATCCATAATTTTTTGTGCATCCACACTCATGTCTTTAAAAATTATTTAACATGCCGTTTGTTATATTTCAGTAAAAAATAAATAAATAAATAAGAACACAAAAAAAAAAGGAATACATAAAAAAGAATACGTAAAAAAGAATACATACGATTAACAATCTCCCCAACCGTTGAACTTTGTCGACCACTGTTAGATAGGAGTAAAGATTTTTTATATATTGCTGTTACAAGACCAGCTCGTGTCTTTATATTAAATGAAAATTGAAATGATGAGTATTTATTGAATTACAAGTAAATATAATTAATTAACATAATAATTAAAAAAAACTTTTTACCCTCATTCCAGTAACAAAACAAAGTTGAAAATATTGATGCAAAAACATGGTTTGTAAAATTGCAGTAAAAAACATCATCACTATATAAATATAAATTATGTTATTTATAAAGTGATTTCATTTGAACTATCATTCACACACACACATACACACACACATATATATAATTCAAATACCAGCAATATAATATCCCCATAGTGCAGGTTGAGGATTTTCTTCTCCTTGACTTCTTACAAATATCATTAAAACTCTTAATAATTGAGGCTGTACAAAGTTAAGCATATCTTGAAGGAATTTAAATAACTATTTATATATTTATTAAATAAAAGCATTTATTTTATTTATTTTAGAAAATTTTAAATTTCAAAGTTTTGATATATAGAATAAAAAAAAAAAAAATACTTACAGCAGCAAATACAAATGGACCACCAAATGTAAAGGTTATAACTTTGATTAATGAAGGACTGTTTTACATTTTAAAACATTATTAATTTTACTTTCATAAATATTATATATATATATATGTATGTATAAAATAATAATAAATTATAATTTCATATTTACTTTTTTTTATTTAATTCATTTTTCCATTTTTCTTCAAATTTCTCGGAGATTCTTTTGGATCGATCTTCTGAATTCAAATTCCTATATACAAATGATAAAGATTATAGGTGATGAATATAAAAAGATGAATCTGAATGAATAGATTAAATTACATTAAGTCCGCAAATGTAAGATATTTCTTATATCCAAGTTTCATCATTGGAGTCATCCAATAAAATGTGAGACGTGAAAATATATTAGCAGTCTCTTCTGGACTTGTTTGCTATAAAAATTTCATTTAATAAGTATTAACTAAGAAAAATAAAAATTTCTACAAAACAAAAACAAAAACAAGAAATTGATTTAATAATAATCACATTATCTTCTTCAATAAGTTCATATGGATCTCGAGGCTTAGGTATTAACTCGAGTACAAGTGAAATAAATGCAAATATTATTGACGAAAGTAAAGTATAGAAAAATAAAGTTTGCTCTCTCTGATAATTTCGATTTATCCATATTCTTAATTTAATAGAATTGGTCCCAAGATAAAATATCCAATATAATATTAAAATTGATGATACAGAATTACTTTTTAAGTAAGATTTTTTTTGAAGTACTTTTATAAAAATCTTTATTAATTAATTAATTAATTAGAAATTAATTAGAAATTAATATTAATTTTATAATTATTTAGATAAAGATAGATGAATTTATTTAAATACTCACCAACGTGATCAAATTAATCGCAGCTGAAAATATGAATATGTCTTTTACGTTCCAATTATTCCAACTAAGTGACAATCCCAAAGAGATTATATTTAACACAATTAAGGATATTAAGGCAATCTATTAATGATAAATTTAATGATTTTCGATAAATTTAATGATTTCTAAAATTTAATGATTTTCGATAAATTTAATGATTTCTAAAATTTAATGATTTTCTTTTTAAAAAAGAAAAGTATGAATATAAAAAAAAAAAATATTGAAAATTTGAAAATATAAAAATTGTTATAAAAAGAAATACCCTCTTGAAAACAAAATGCCATTTCCTTAAACCACTAGCTGGAACAACAGTTGATCTTTTAACAAGATAGAAAATCTCAAGAGATCCAAAGATCATCATCAATGCATTGATAGGCATAATGAAAGTTCTATTTTAATTATTTAAATCACATATGTACATAGAATGAAAATAAAAAAAATTATTTAAAGATTGATTATATTGATCTATATAATTTATATTAATTACCCTTCAGTGAAGCACAAAGTCATATTAAAGCCTCCCTGATCTGGTTCCAAAGGACCCTAATATATAAAATTTATATAATATCAGACATATTTAAATAAAATTTATATTTTTATATTTTTTATATTAAAATAAATAAATAAATATTCATTATATTTTATATTCTACTATCATACAAAAAAAAATAATAATAATTCTTTAATCATTACCCAACCAGCTGGATCATGACAAAATGAATCGCCTTCGAACATGACGAATAATGGCTTTTCAAGAAATCACCGATTTAAAAAAAATAAATACTACTTATTATGTCACTAAATTTATGGATACAATTAAAAATAGACAGTTTCGAAGATAGAGGTGAGTACGCATTCCAATTTGTTTAATTTAGATTTTATTTTTAATTAATAATTTTGACATTGATGACTAATACACTTCTCCATGATTTATTAATTTATGTTAATTGACGATCAGTTTTATATGATTAATCAAAAAAAGATTTTTCAGATATCATTTGAATATTCAATGATCCAAATTTAGTGAGACATTTGGTATTAAACAAAAGATCACAAATCACAGATATAATTGCAATAGAATTTGATTATTATCAAATGCTCCACGATAATCAATCCGTGTAACCATCAGAAATTTTATCCGTCATCCATTGTTCTTTTGTTGATTTATTAATTTTGTTAGTTAGTTAATCTTTTGACACTAGTTAATCACTTCACCTAGAACTAACCATTTCTAATTTTAATTTTAATAAAGCTCTTTTCAACCAAGTAATAACAAATACTTAATATTGTATCTTTTCTGTCTTGGGGGAGTCTTCTATTTCTATTTGATCTATCTGTTCAATGAGATGGGGACTATCAATTGAAGAAGTATTATTATCAAGATTATAAATTGTTATTAAAATAATGGAGTGCATATATCTATAAGGTTTTTATATATTTCTGGTTTTATTGTAAAAATATAAAACTTAGTTGCATAGTTTCTAAGATTTCTGGTTATGTTTATGTACAGTATATAACTATTTTTTTTAGATAGTAAGTATTTTGTTTATATATTTTTGTCTGTGTTTTCTAAGTATAGACCAAAAGCATTTTTTTTTTTAGCAATTCGAGTGAGAGCTTCATAAAGTTTATGACATTTATATAAATGTTTGTAATGGAAATTAGGTAAATTATAATATTTTTAAGTAAAATTTTAAAAGGTGGAAATTTTTATATCAGAAAAAAATAAATCAAATCGTATACATTAATAAATATATATGAATTCAAAAACGTTTTACATTGCCTATTCACTATTAACTAAATTAATATATTTCTCCTCGAAGCATTTGTATATATTTATAATGTGTGGACAATTTACTTGCTATTTAATTTATTTTTCTATTGAGCCACCAGGCCTCTGATAACAATCAAATAAGAAAAAGAGAAAATACTTAAAATATTATTATTATTGGATTTAATAACACAATAATATAATGAATAATAAGAAATATGTTAAATATGTTATAGACATTGATAAGTTATGCAACTTCTATTCTTCTATTTTGCAACCTAAAAAAAACCGTTAACCATTTTTAATTGACTGTGTCCTGCGGATTTTTGCAATCTGTCATAATTAAGGTTAATTTTATTTTCATATCTCCTGTTTTCATAGAATTAAATTAAATTACATAGGCTTACATAAAAGTCATGTCGGATGGTGCTGTCCTTTACGATGTTTCAAATTACTGGTTTTGTTTGAATACGTAAAACAATATATATGATACAACTATTTGATTATATAATTGCTTAACAAAAAACAAGAATTTATTGCCTTTCGAACATATATTCCACTGAATCTCATGATAATGGATTTTCGAGATATGTAATATGTAAAAAATTCAGTTAATTTTATGTGATCATTAGAAACATATAATTGTTTTAAGTGATCTATCGAAAGATTGAGTGGAAATATTTTTATCTCATAAAGTGAACGGTAAATATACATGAATTTATGGTCAGCATTGCAAGATATTAGATATGTGTAAGAAGTTGATCACTGACTCGGTGCAAGAATTGACAAAAAGCTTAATTGTATAAAATTATTTAAGATTATTAAATATATATTTGGTTTTTCACGTATATAATAATATAATTTTTCCATTTACCGAACTAATAATATTATGAATTGATATAAATATGTTCAAATATCAAAATTATGTTAGAAATTAAACTAACATTTTTTCAAATAATATATTACTTCTCTCAACATCTTGCCTACTCTAAATTTCTTCTTTCAAACATCCCTTTCAACATCTCAACATCTTTCTTACTTTAGTTTCTTGCTTACTTTAGTTTCTTCCTTATTTTAGTTTCTTGCTTACTTTAGTTTAGTTTAGTTTAATAATTAATCCACACTTCCATTGGAAACAATTCTCTCATAATCACCCAATGTTCATGTGCCGAAATAAGCTGCATTTTTTCTAATGGATTATTCATATCGGTTATTATTTCACTGACATTTTTAAAATTCTCCAAACTTACTGGCCATTTTATGAAATTTTTCAACATAAATTCTCGCATATCACTATCTAAGAAATCTTCTTTATCAGGTTGACGAAACTTTATTTTTTGAGAGGAAGCAAAAAACACCTGTTTAAATATTTTAAATATTTTAAATATTTTAATTATTTTAATTATTTTAATTATTGAATTATTTGAATTATTTTAATTATTTTAATTTAATGATTACTTTCAATTCTTTATATAATTTAATAATATATAAACGAAAATTAAAATTAAAATTAAAATTAAATAGAGATTAAACAAAATACCATATTTTGAAATGTTCCTTCATTTTGTGGTCCTTCTTTAAAACATTTAATGTATGGAAAAACTCTTTTTATTGTATTTGAAACCAATGCCAAACTTTCTGCATGTGGCCATCGTTCTGACCCAACGAAATTCTAATAATAAAATAATAATAATAAGTAAATAATTTATAATAAGTAAATAATTAATAATAATTAAATAATAAATAATAAGTAAATAATAAGTAAATAAATAATTAATAATAAGTAAATAATAAATATATAACAATAAATATAAACAATCGATATAAAACATACCAAAGCCAATATTCCATCTTCCTTCATCACCCTTTTAACCTGTTCCAATGCTTCTATAGAATATAGTTCTGAAGGCATTGATCCACCAGTAAAAACATCATGTAACACATAATCATAGATCCCTGATTCCGCATTATTTATGAATTTTCTTCCATCTTGTTGATAAAACCAATGATGATTTTCTAGTCGAAAATATTTAATTGCATATTCATATACTGCTGGATCAAGGTCAATAATGTCCAAAGAAACTTGGTGACGTTGAAGTGATGAGGCTGATACGCCTATTCCTAAACCTCTAATAATAATAATAATAAGTGAAGTAATCAATAAAAGTAAAGAAGTAATAGATTAAAAGTAATTAAAAGGTAATTAATTAAAAGTAATAATTTCTTAAAGTAAATGTTAATTATAATAAAATTTAATATACATTTGTAAAGCTCTTTCTTGTCCACTATTATTTTTTCTTTCAATTAATCGAACGGCTAATAAAAATTAAATTATTTATATTATAATAATAATAATAATAATAAAAATAAATAATAATAATAATAAATAATAATAATAAATTAATTATTTTTTAAATTCAAATTATCATTAAAATCAAATTTATTAATTTACCTTCCATAAAATAAAAAGATCCAAAAACAGAATCCCAAGTATTCCTATAAACACCACCCAACAAAGAATGTCCTGCTCTCATTACACGAATGTTACGTGGATGAATTTCTTCTAAAACTTCAATCCATCCGGTAATTGAATCATTTCTAGCGATGATTGAATATTCTATATTATTCACTATTACATTCTTTTCGTAAATAAAAATTATTTCAAATTAATTAATTAATAAAATAATCTTCTTAAAATTATTTCAAATTAAAAATTAATTGATTAAAATTAATTAAAAATTAAATAATTTCTAATTTCCTAACCTGAATTATTGATGGATTACATTGAGGATTAAAATTTACATTATAAATTGCAAAAATAATTATTAAAATCTGTGGCGTTAAAATAAAACTTAAATTCTTTATTTTAGAAGAAATTGTAATTCCAAATTTATTCTTCTTCTTCTTTCTCTGTCCTGCATTCTCAATTAAATTTATTTCTCCATGAATATTCCATAATAATTTAAATACCACACTAACAAGTGCTAAAGCTAATCCACCAAAATATAATCGATGACATGATCTTCCTCTGGTTTCCACACTATATAATACAAATGTAAATGTTGAAGTAACTATATTATATATTATAACATGAGATATCCATCTTATAATAGGAAATCTTTGTTCATGAGAATTTCGAACGCATACTACGGAATTAAGGAATCCAAGAGAGAACATTATAGGATAAGCTAACCCAAGTTGTGTTATATGTGGACCAACATATGGACCCAAAATACTGCTAAGGTTATATAATTTTTTTACCATTAAAGGTGAAGCAGAAAATAATATTCCACACAAATCAAAACCGTATACAATAGCTCTAGTAATTTTATCATCTCTAATTTTTGACTGAAGACTTTTGGTTTTAGTTGCAAAACCTATACCAAAAATTGTACCAAAGATTAATGATATTAAACAAAATTCATAAAAATAAATGTTTGGAAAAATATTTCCGTAAACGGGTTCTATATATCTCGGAGCAACTTGGAGAATGGTTGATGCAAGTATTGGAGTCATTAATAATAACGTGGTTCGAGGTAATGTCCATAGTTGAGAAATTGAAATAGAATGGTCTTCAGAAGGTATTAAGTTTGAAGGTGTTTGTAAAGTAGATTGTGGTTGACGTGGTCGACGTGGATGTCCCTGTGCTTTAGGGTTATATTCTAATCCTTCTAATTCCCAATCTACAGGTTGATTTTCATCAATGACATTGCGTTGTTGTTTGGGTCGACGACGTGACATTGTTTTTAAAAAAGATCTAATTATATGTATCAATTTTCAATTTTATTTTTTTTGTAAATCATCTAAGAAATCGGAAATTGAATGTACCTAATTTTTTATATTCCTATGCATATTTAACATCTATTTCACATTTAAAGGATGGAGAAAAACTTTAAATTAATATATATGAAAATATTTTTTATTTTTATTTTTATTTTCGTGATTAAAATATTTTAAGTGATGATAAATTATTTTTTATTTAATTAAAATAAAAAATGGATTTGAATAATACAAGTAAAGAATACTTTATACCTAATAGAACATCAGAAAATATTATAAAATATTATAAAATAACAGAACATAAAAAAAAAAAAAAAAAAAAAAAAAAAGCAGAAAAAAGAATATATCATACAACTAATAAACAAGTTTAAAAAAAAAATAGATATATATGAAATAACTGAAGTACTGTAGATACTTTAACCAAAATTTGGTGATTATATATATATACATAGAGTCTGAAATAAACACTATTTTTTTTTTTTTTTTTTTATTTATTTAAGTGTAAGCCACAGCGAGATTATTTTTAAGGTCACATCTGTAGATTCACGTCGCGGATTTGATTTTTTTTTTTTTTATAAAAATATTTCAGGTCATATTTTGAATATTGTGGCTTCTATCATTATATATTCATTATTCCGATAATTAGTCACACAAGTCCGTCTTTATTTTTTTTATAATAAAAAATTAAAACAATGGATTTAATTACTGAAGTTATTCCGAATATGTCCTTATTTCGAAAGTTGAAAAAGTGATTACTAGGGATTGTGTTACAAAAACAAAATATTTGACATATTACAGCCACAAAAGAATGTAATTCAATTTCCACCAATCCAATTCTTTTTCTAATCATGGCTATTGTAGAACTTGCAGCTCTTTTGGCCTTTATTCCTGCCAGTTTTGTAGCCTTATACGTTTGGCTTCTTCAAAGTCGTAAAGGTTCTTTACCTATTACAACCTCTGAAGTTTCTTATAATAGAAGTAAATATGGTAATATTCTTAATTGGGATAAATATTGTTTATATATTCACGGAATTCCTACCCTAATAATTAGTGGCGAGTTTCATTATTGGCGTCTTCCTGATAGATCCCGATGGAAAAGTATTTTAAAAAAATATAGAGCTGGAGGATTTAATTGTATAAGAATTTATTTTCATTGGGGTTATCATAGTCCTGATGAAGGAATTTACCATTTTGATGGTAATAGGGATATCAACTATTTATTAGATTTATGTGAAGAATTAAATCTTTACGTTCTTGCTGCTCCTGGTCCCTATATTTGTGCTGAAACTCAAGCAGGTGGATTTCCTATATGGGTTATTGAAAAAGTTCAAAAATTACGTCATGTCTTACATTCTGGATTTAAGTCATATGATCCTACATTCTCTGAATACGAAAAACAATGGTTCGAAAATGTTTTACCGATTATCGCTCGACATCAAATCACTTCAAAATCTGATGGATGCGTTCTCGCTGTACAAATAGAAAATGAATTATTGGAAAAAGTTTTATCTATTCCTTTTGGATTACATGATGAAATGAGATTCTTATGTAAATCAGCAAGGGATTGCGAGATCACTGTTCCATTATTCACAAATGATCCTTTTGAAGCAGGTTCATTTATTGCGAAACCTGAGATCGATTCAAAACCATCATATCATTTTTTTGATAGAAAAACATTTGGTTTGGATCTTTATGGATTTGACAAATATTTCGGTAAAGCATTTAAATTTAATATATAATGAAAATAATTTTATGATTATCTTTAACGAAATTTGTAATTTATTATATATATTATTTCTTAATATCTTCAATGAATGTTCTTGATTAAAAAAAAATTAAACAATAGTATTTGTTCCTGCAAGTGAACCAATACCTTGGGCATTCAATGTTCAGAAGGATCCAAAAAAATGGAAATCTTGGAATCCTAAAGATGTAATGAAAGCTTTAGATGGAATTGAAAGTACAGTTCGTGGATTTGGATATGAAGCTGCAAAGGTACTTTGTATTGAAATGTCTATTATTTATTTTATATTTATTTTATATTTATTTTATTATTATTTATTATTTAATAATAATAATAGATTTTCTTTTTTTTTTTAAAAAAATATTATAATTATAAACAAAATTTTTAGTCACCAATATTTATTCCTGAACTTCAGGGAGGATGGTTTACAACTTACCAAACACAACACACCTTTGATGATGTTTATAATTATTATGGTGATTCTTTTACACGTATTGTTTTTGATTCTGTCTTAGCACAAGGTTGTACCATGTTATCCTTTTATATGGCATATGGTGGAACAAATTGGGGGACACTGGGTGACATGTAATTTATTTATTTTAAATATATTTTAAATATCTTAATTTCATATATTTCTCATCCATTTTATAAATTTTAATGGGGATTTTTTTTTTTTTTTTTTCTTTTGATTAATAGTGATGGGTATACTTCTTATGACTATTCAGCATGTATTCGTGAATATGGTTATATTTCATCTCGACTTCGAAAATTACGTCTTGGAATATTATTTGCACACAGCTTTTCTGATTTACTCGTCAAAACAGAATGTGTCCGTAACCCAAATATCACCACTTCTATTAAAAACGTGTTCAATTCTCAAAGAAGATCATTAGTGAATTCCAATAATGATCAAAATAATGGAGTTTTGTTTACATTTATGAGAAATTTCAGTGAACAAAAACATCCCATATTTCAAGTATATGTCAAATATCAAGAAGGACAGAGGCGTGCACAAAAATATCTAATGCAATGTTACTTACCATATAAAAGTTCATTTATTGCAATTGGAAATTACATAACAACAACTGGATTGAAATTAATTTTTTCAACTTTACCTATTCATTTGAGAATAATTCTTCCATCAATTAAAAATGAAGAAAATGAAGATATAAGTGTAGCTGATACAAGTTGTGAAATTTGGATAGTTCCGGTAAATAATATTGGAGAAATGGCATTTCAAGGTGAAATTATAGTTGATGGAAATCTTGGGTATTCTATTAGAAAGGTTGGACATGCCATTCATATTTTATCATTTAGTGGTGTTGTAGGATTTGCAAGAATTCGAAATACCGAATCAACGAAAGATTTATACATTTTAGCTTTACATAAAGAATCACTTGGTACACTTCATGCAGTGTTTGATGATCATCATTGGATTAAAACTAATAATAGAAAAAATTTTCTTAATCATTCACCATTAATTGTCACATGGGGAACTCAAAATGTTCATTTTGATTATTCGAACATGGTTATAGAGACAGAACATGGGGATCAAGAACATGAAATATCAATATTATCATATAGAAAACCAGCTGATCATGTACGTTTACATAATCATCAAACATATCCTCTTTCATTTATTTATAAAAAACAATTAACAGCCGGAGAAAAAACATCTGAAGTACACTTAGTACCTAAATTATATGATTGGAAAACAAGAATTACAAATTTTAAGGAATTAGGATGGCGAAAAGTAGATATAGAAAAGGGAGGAGGAGGAGCAATTGAAAATAATTATGTTTCAGGTCATGTTTTATATCATGCAAAATTTCAAAGTGATTATGATGCATCAGATGTACAACTTTATATAAATATGAGACATCGTTGTACAATTTTTGTCAATAATCAATTTGTTGGGGGACATACAACTTTTTCAAGACAATTTCTCTTTCCTGGAGCTAAATTTGGACCAGAACTATTTAAGTCATTAGGTGATGAAAAGTATGATATTACACAATATCTTAATTCACCAGAAAGTGAAGAAAAAAATTCTATGATAATTTTTGTAGATAATTGGGGATTAGGTCGACAATCAGTAGTATTTAGTGATGCAAATAATCCTAGAGGAATAATTTCAGCAAATATCAAAGGTTTGGAACCAAATACAGAAATAGAATGGAACATTTGTGGAGTAGATGTAAGTAAATTAGAAAATTCTTATACATCAACTGGTATACCTGATGAGAATAAAGAATCAAGTTGGGAAGATCATAATTTAGGTATAACTATGTATGGAATATTACCTAATGATGGTATAAGATGGTGGAAATTTAAATTTCATCATCCAATAGATATTAAATTTAAAGATATTTTAACAGCACCATTAAGGTTAGTTATATATGGTTCATTTACATCATATATATTTTTAAATGAAATATTAATTGGAAGATATTATGGAAATGGAGATTGTGCACAACATGATTTTTATTTAATGGATGGAATTTTAAAGTTTGGTGAAGAAAATCAAATTAAAATGATGGTTTATTCATGGGAAATAGTGGATCCAGAAGAAATTAAATTAGAAATTAGAGGTTGGGAAGTTGATGATGTAAATAAAACAGGAAATCTAATTAGATCCAAAAAAGGAGGAAATTTTGAAGATGAAATAGATTTTGAACTTAAATCGTGGATTGTTAGGAAAGAGATAATTCCTATGACTTTTAACCAAGATAGTAGTAGTAATAATGAATTACTGTAATTATTACATTATTATTATTATTATTTATTATTATTATATATTATTATTATTATTATTATATTATTATTATTATTATTATTATTATATTATTATTATATTATTATATTATTATTATTATTATTATATATTGATTTTGTAGAAATTTTATAATAATTATAAAATTTCATTTATTGTATTATATAGAAAAATTATTTTAAATTATTTGATATATATATATTTATTTATTTTTATTTTTTTTTTGTCAATAAAATTTAATTTAACATTTTTTCGAAATAATTTATTTATGATGAAAAAAAGATTTCACATGTTTAAAGTTCATGTGCGACATTAAACTTGTATAAATAACAGATTAATTGATAAAAAAGGTGAGTTCAAATGAAAAATGTCTGGAAGAGCTTTTAGAAGAGCTGTAAATAAAGAATATGAACTTGTCTCAAGGCCCAAAAGTGCTGATGATTCAAACCAAGCGGAAGAGGAATCCGATTATGAACAACAGAAAACAAATTTATTTGATTTGGTGCGATTTGAAATTCCTTTATTTTGATGAATATATATTTTATATTTCGTCTTTTATTGACTTCTTTCTTATCTAAATTGTTAGCTTAACGAAGGTATTGAAGGTATTGATGATGAAGAGGAACAAAATTCTGATGAAAACGAAAAAGCTAAACAAGAAAAAGTTATAATTGAATCGCCAGTTCCAACAAAATCTATTTCTTCAAAAAAGAAAAAGAAAAGGAAGAAAATTTCCGAAAAAAGTTTTGTAAAAAATAAGGAAAATCATCAAAAAATAGATAATTCAATTAAAGAATTTTCAGAAAAGTAAGTTTATTATTAATAAGTTATTATAATAAAATATTAAACATTAAATATTTAAATATTAAACATTTAAATGTATAGATTTGACAGTTTATCAAATGCTCAAGAAAATATTGATTCAAAGGAGACATCCTCGATTTCATCAAATATTAAATTTTTAACTGTTGATCCTCGTTTGTTGGATGCTGATGGAGAAATGAAAAGAATGTTTTCTTCTAGAATTGTAAGTAATTAGATTAAAAATTAAAATATATTTTTGATAGTTTTAAGATGAATCTCTTTTTTAGGTAGATAGAGAAATTCGAGATAGGAATTATATTCGAACAATCAGAAAAACATTATTGGCAAAACCAAGACAAACTTGGCCACCAATCGTTAAATTTGGACTTGGGATGGATTTAGTGGAAGAAAAAGATGGAATTTATAATTTTGAATTCACACATTCTCAGCAATATCAGGCAACACAAATATCATTCTTACATTGCATAGCTACTCATGGTATTTCCTAATTTTATTAATTAAATTTTAAAATTAATTAATTAAATTTTAAAATTAATTAATTAATTAATTTAAAAGATTCAAGCACGATATTTGAACTTTTACGAAAAAATCCGTATCATATCGATTCATTATTACAAATCAGTGACATTTATAAAATGTCAGACGATCACGCGATGTCTAGTGAATTTATAGAGCGTGCATTGTACGCATTCGAGAAAAGTTTTCATATCAAGTTCAACATTTCCAAAGGTATATCTCGTTTGAATTATAATAAATTTGAAAATCGGTAAATATTTATTATAATGATTATAATAACATGAAATTTTCTGAAACATTTGTAACTAAATCTAATTATTATATTTAAATGACATTTGAATAAATTATAGAGCATTCTTTCTCGCCCTATTTCGTCAGATTCAAACTCTATCTAGACGAGGTTGTTGGCAAACATCATTTGAATTTAGCAAATTGTTACTTTCATTGGATCCAGTAAATGATCCATTGTGTGTGCTACATATAATTGATTATATTGGATTAAAGGCTAAACAGTATGAATACGTGATATCTTTTACAAACGAATGGGAACACTATAATTTGAAAGATTTACCAAATTTTTCTTATTCCTCTGCGATTGCAAAATTTCAGTTGGAATTAAAAGAATTAAAAGAAAGTAACAATATGAATGTTATGAGTTTCAAAATTTTCTTTACATTTTTATGTTAAATTAACGAATTTTTTAATGATCTATTTTCTTAAATTCTTTAGGGTCATAAAGAAAGTACGGCAATGCTTGAGAAGGCAATTTTATATTTCCCTACCGTTGTCCCGTTAATAGTCAAAAAATGTGATATTCAACTCGATTCTGATATTGAAGAAAATGAATTTTTACAAGAAACGTATGTTTTTTTATGATTAATACTAACCCTAATGTTTTCTTTCATTAATTTATTTTTTCTTTTTTGATAATTAGATCGACAAAAAATTTTTTGAATTTATTGATTGATCTCTACGTTGAGCAAAATTCACCTTTGTGGACTCAACCAGAAGTACGCAATAATTATATTTATTTTTTTATTTTTGTTTTTTTTTTAATAAAAAAAAGAACAATGTTTATTTTAACATAAGTGAATATATAGGTTATTACCTGGTTCCAAACCGCAATAATAAATGTGGTTGTGAAATTACAAATTCCAAGTTATAAAGGTAGGGAAAATTAATTAATTTCAATTATTGAATTATTATTATTTTGTATTAAATTATTATAATTATTATATTTTGTCATATTTCATGAATCCAGCATCTTTATCTGATAAAGAATTTTCAGCTGCATTCGTTCATGGAAGACAAATTAGGGAAAATCTATTTGATGATCAAATTCCGTTGGATATTAGTAGATATATAATTGTTTCGGGTGAGATTCAGTCTTTAATTTTTTTTAAAAAAATATTTTAATTGGAAGAAAATTGGTTGGTTTTTTATTGATTATGTTGGTATTTTAGAAAATTCAAAGTTTCTGGGCAGACTTCCAGCAGTAGTAAACCGAAGTATAAATCTTTATGACCCTTTGCCTCCACCTGATGGAACTAATCCTTACTCTGTGCACACTGCTGGTCCAATTGATGGTAACATAATTGATATACAAAGACTATTAGGCAGAGTACCAGTAAGTATATTTTAATCACTCGTTTTCTGGGTAGCAACAAAAAAAGTTATTAATTTATATTCATTTTATTTATTTAGAATGCAAATGTACAAATTGCTGAACGTATTAATCAAATTGCAGATGCTGCAAATCTACAGGCAGCTGCTGATAGGCTTGTTGAAATTCTGTGGGGAACTAATAATAACAATTTAAATAGTAATAATAATGAGGATGAGATAACAAATGATAATTCTAGTATGCCTGGTGGATTTCCTCAAGAACCTGATGTGAGTATTTAATATTTGAAATTGCAATAATTATAATAGCAATTATTTGAATATTTGGTATTCTTTTATTAACTATTTTAACATAATTATTTTAGAATGTTGAAAATGAAAGTGAATTTGAAGAAAATGAAAATAATAATAATGAAAATATAAATGATGCTTAAATTGTTTTTTCATTTCCTTAATTAAAATAGGTTAAAAATATTTTAACAGCTGAAAATTGAAAATAATATAGGTGTAAATATTATAAATATTATAATATTTATCTATTTAAGTGTTGAAAAATTTTTTTCACAATTGGCTTGAGTAACAATTATTTCAAAAGATAGATCTAAGTTTGATGAAAATTTTTGTCATTGGAAAATTAATTTATAATATTTTGTTTATTATGGTTTAGATTATGTTATAATTGTGAAGTGATTAATGTTGCATCTCTAAAGTTTCTCTAGGAATCTGTAACAAATCTACTAATTCGTTGTAGAAAATAAATATCAACAAATATTTATTAGTGAAGTTTGTGGTTTATAATTAAATTATTTTACAAGACTTGCTTATATCTTTATTATTTATGTTATATTTATATAAAAATATATAATTAGTATTACATAATATAAATATATAATAAATAATATCTTAGGTCTTACAAGACCAATTCAGATTATACTTGCACGCAAAATTATTTTAGGACCCGAAATATAAATATCCCGAAATTGACCTCAAAATACTATTTCAAAATTTTGATATTTTAAAATTAAAATGGAAGTCAAAATTAAAATAAAAGTCGAAATTAAAATAAAAGTTGAAATTAAAAATGGGAGTCAAAATTAAAAACAGGTGTCAAAATTAAAAATAAAAGTTGAAATTAAAATGGGGGTCAAAATTAAAATAAAAGTCGAAATTAAAATAAAAGTTAAAAGTTATATAAATTTTTAAAAATTTTATTAAAAAATCTGTTTTTTTTTAAAAAAAAATAACAATGATGAAAGAGTGGGAGGAGTGGTACAAGCCAATATCAACAATTGATTCTAACAATTATAAAAACTTACTAGTAGAAGTGAGTATAGACGAATTAGAAGAAGTCATTTGCCTTCTATCTAACAAAAAAGTAGCTGGACAATCAGGTTTACAATATGAATAGTTCAAACATCTTCCTAACAAGGGTATAGAAGTATTAAGAGACATCATCAATATGGTTTTTAAATTAAATGACATTTCGGAGGAATGGAAGTGGAAGTATATTTACCCAATTCCAAAGATAGTTGACTGGAGAAATAACTTAAATATAACAAGACCAATAGTGGAAACAACATAATTATGTTGTTTCCACTTAGTCTAGGTTATTTCCACCCATCTCGTGATGTGCAGATCACATTTGCTTCGTCATTCGAGTGACGAGCATTTTGCGTTTGCCTCGTCATTTTCGAGTGGGTATAACCTGGATGTAGTATGCACTCATCTCGTGATGTGCAGATCACATTTGCTTCGTCATTCGAGTAACGAGCATTTTGCGTTTGCCTCGTCATTTTTGACAACAGAAATGTTAGCTCACATATGAACCATTGTATATTGGGTTGGCGATCCTGATTGATTTCAAGTATAAGACACTTCCCAATACATGTTATGACGATATAGGCGCGACCCCTCTACAACATATTCTAATTCTTTTAGAAACCTAGATTTGATAGTTATATTTGTATACCGGCTTAATGCTTTTGATCGATTTCCATTGTAAGGAAATAGCCGAGTTAGGTTATGGGACGAGTTGGTCTTATCACAAGTTTGACGAGTCGATTGCATTTATGTCATCATTTGTGGAGGCTGACAGTGAAAGTATTTGCTATCGAATGTGTTTACTTACTCTACCTTATTACCGAATAATTCGTGTATCTTGTTCATAATTTCAGATCGGTCAAGAATATACTGCCATTCTCTTTTCCCATTACCTGCTCGTTTGCGTCCAATATCAATTAGTGCGAACTTTTTACCGAGAATGTTATTATTCAATGCTTCTTTTTTATTATTATTGCACCAAGTGAGATATTCTTGATATAAACCCACAGAATCCACTTTATTAATGCTATTTTCAGGCCACGATGATATGTGATTAATTATAAATTGAATATAATTAGGATAAACCGAAGATAACTCTTGATTTGTATCGTCAAGTATATAATCTTCATTATCATTACTTGTTATCTCATTGATTTGTACTTTTAATGAATCGATTTCAGTTTGCATTTTTTGGATCTGCTCCTTTAAAGCAAGTTCAATTTGTAAAGTAGCAATTTGCCGTCTCAATGAATCAATCTCAGATTGCATAATTAGGAATACTTATTTTTTTCATATATTCAATATCGGGATATATAGCAAAGTGTATTGGGATATGAAAAATCCGTCCTACTCCGTCCTACCGCGTCCTAGGAAAAAAAAAGTTCAGCAGGACGGATTCAGTATAGGAGAAAGATTTAAAATTCTTTTTTATCTTGTTCCTTTATATTTATTATATATCCGTCCTACTGGTTCTAGTGAAAAATAGAATTCTAGGAAAAAACATCAAATTCTATCATATGGTATACATTCGATACTTATCTACTCATGATATATATATGTTATATACATATGATATATACATATACCTTTGATATATACGTTATATACATTACATATATGCTATATACGTTATATATATATGTTATATACGTTATACCTATAATAAAAAAAGAAACATAAATATAAGAAGTTGGTGATTTCCCTAGGACACGGTAGGACAGTAGGACGGGTAGTCTAAAACTTCTTCTCTCAGCTCAAAAACGTCGCCAGATATCTTTTTCTCGTCCGGGGAAACGTCCTAGAAAAAATCCGTCCTAGAAAGATCTTGGACATACCTATGTTAAAATATGTGTCTCTGACACTAACTCACTCAAACCTCTTTTACCTCAGGTCCGCTCCGGGCCAACTTCTCCAGCTTTTTCCATTGATAGTAGGCTTTAACATGACATTTATCTGCGTGCAAATTACATAAGCTATACTCAGAAGCAGTCGGTTTGCCACATTCTAAACAGGGGACGCGTCGATGCCTTTTCCAATGAATAGCACAACCTTCTTGTCGGTAGCAGGGTCGCCCACAGACCTTCCCCTCATTGGAAAGATATTGACAGAGATAAATACCCGTCATTATTGATTATTATTTTTTGAAACTCGTTAGTATATAGTATATTAGGTAAAACTAATTAATTAATAATTTCAAATTAAACTTTTTTCTTAGGATAATATATCAGAATTTCAAAATAACCTTGCATACCATGAGTACCCAAAGTGAACACAATACACCCACTGTGCCCGCATATACTGAAGAATCTGAAATTCAGTGCTCTGTATCATCCGATACGCTGACCGAGATCTCCATTCCTGAAAATCAAGAGCAATGTGAGGAG
>CAJVPK010000458.1:0-31805 GCA_910592015.1 Diversispora eburnea | reverse complement strand
GAAAATAAAGATTATTTTTTGTAATATTTTAAAACTTTTTGTAAATATTTAATAAAATAAATAAATAATAAATTTTACATATATATGAAATTATATTTATATAATATATGTTATCTAAAGTTATATACATAAATTTAAATATATTCAAAAAATGTATAAAAATATATCTGGATAAATTCGAATAGATATATGCGAATATATTCGAAAAATATATCTGAATAAATTCGAATCACACAGATATATGTGAATATATTCAAAAAATGTATTCAGATAAATTCGAATACACGAATATATACAAATATATTTGAAAAAATGTATCCAGATAAATTCGAATACACGAATATATGCAAATATATTCGAAAATATATTCGGATAAATTCGAATAAACAAATATATGCGAATATATTTATATATTTATCTGAATAAATTCGAATATTTAATGTGAATAAATGCGTGTGTGGTCAAATATATCTGAATATATTTGGTTCAAATATATTCAGATATACAGTATTTGCTATTAAAAATTTCCTGATACTTTCTTTTTTTCTGGTTCGTGAGAACACTGTGAAGTCGAAATGGACTCCAAAATTGGTTTTGCGAATTCGAGGGGATGTTTGATAAGTTTTTTCTATTTTTTTTCTATTTTTTTTTTAAATAATTAAAATAAATATATACTTACCTTATCCCTTGCCTTAATAATATACTTTCCTTTCTTCTTTCTGGTTCATAAGGATACCGTGAACTTGAAATCAGCTTCGAAGGAGATGTATGATAAGTTTTTTCTATTTTTTTTATTTTTATTTTTATTTTTTTTTGTTAAATAATTAAAAAATCTATACTTATCTTATTTCTTGTCTTAATACATCAGGAAATTTAATTAGGCGTCGATTTACAGAAATATCATATGACCTCCAAAAATTTTCACTTGAAAAATTTGATTTTTAACTTTGGCCAAGATTTAGGTGACAGAGAGCAATTTTCTACTAAGATGTTTCTAAGATAGATCGAAAGCCCTGATTTTTGACTACAAGATTATATGTGTTTCATTACTATATCATCGATATTCGCAGAGAAATTCACGTTTAAATTCAAAACGTTCGTAAAAATTTATGTCATAATTTTTTCGTAAATTTTCGTAATTCTGGCAGAAATTTTTATATGTCACAATAATTTCTACTAGAATTACAAAAATTTACAGAAAAATTAAGGCATAAATTTTCACGGACGTTTTGAATTTAAACGTGAATTTCTTCGCGAATATCGATGATATAGTAATGAAACACATATCATCTTGTAGCCAAAAACCAGGGCTTTCGATCTATCTTAGAAACATCTTAGTAGAAAATCGCTCTCTGTCACCTAAATCTCAGCTAAAGTTAAAAATCAAATTTTCAAGTGAAAATTTTTGAAGGTCATATGATATTTTCGTAAATTAATGTCTAATTAAATTTCCTGATGCTAATACATTTTCCTTTCTTCTTTTCTAGTTCGTGAGGTACTGTGTGATCGAAATTGGCTTCAAAATAGATGTGAGGGGATGTATGGTGAGTTTTTTATATTTTTTTTTATATTTTTTTTGTTAAATAATTAAAAAAACTTATACTTACCTTATCCCTTACCTTAATAATACACTTCACTTTCTTCTTTCTAGTTCGTGAGGATATTATGAGATCAAAATTGGCTTTGAAATGGATGCAAGGGGACAAAATGAACAGGTATTATTGAAATCCATAAAATGGAATTTATAAAGGAAGGAGCAATGACACATAAAGAAGACAAGGCTTTGAAGGACCCACTAATCAATAAATTGACAAAGAACCCATTACACCTAATTCTAACAATGGCCAAGACAAATGAGATGAGCTTTATTACAACGAAAAACTGGATATATTCTATGACCCAAAAAAAGTAAGTTGAGATTATATGTGTTTTCGATGCTAGCTACTATTAGCAGGTTATATTTAGTAGTTATGATATTTTTATGGTTCAACATATATGAAATGAAGATTAGGAACAGTTGTTACCTTTCGAAGCAGGCCTAGGATTTGACTATTTTCTCCCAGTACTTGCCCAGTACAAGTGCAAAAAACTTTACTTTATATTTTTCTGTTTCTTCTACCTTTTTTTTCTCAGGAGTGATCATTGTCCTTTAAACAAGACATAGTAAAGAAAGAAAGATCACGAAGACTTTTCACAGTTTAAAAATCACTAAGTTACATTATAAAGAGTGATTTAATTGCACCAACCAAGAAAACTTTATTTTGTTAGAGTTATAACCAATTACTTAATTTTAATACCTTTTTTTCTTTATCACAAAATCTAAGTCTATCTACAGAAGATCAATTATGAGAATATATTCACTTCCTATAGATATCTGATGATTTCTTAACAAGTAATCCTAAATTAGTTAATAACTTTGAACTTACCAATATTATATCTTTTCAATTTACATTTCTAGAAAAGTTCTTTGAAAGGAGATTACGAAGTATACGTGTTACCCAAATTCCAAATCATTTGGGATTTGAGATTTGGGATTTTGACAAAAAATACTAATCATAATTTGGAATTTGGGATTTGGAATTTTGGCATTTGGAATTTTGGCATTTGGATTTTGAATTTGGGTGGCAGGTATATTATGAAGATGAATCATTAAAAAGTTAATCAATAAAGGATTGTTCCCTTCAGATACTGTAAAGCATAATACTTATTCACTAAAACTTAATACACTTTTCAATTTCCAATTGGATATACTTTCAGATGCTATCTATAACAAACTATATATAAATTATAATTTTATTTTATTAAAAAAATAATTATATTAAAATTTAACATTTGATTTTATTTACTTATTTTTATTTTATTTATTATTTCTTTATTTCAGAATATATGATTTTAATACAAAAAATAAAAATAATAATAAAAATAATAAAATAAAATTTAATAATTTTAAAAAATATTCAATTTATGTATTCATTAATTGATTTACAAAATTTTTAACTTGTATATAAATATTAATACCAAAATTTCCATCATGATTTAGTATATTAAAATTTTGTTGTAATAATATTAATTGTTAAGAATTTAAAATATTTGAAATTTCATTTATATTTACTTGCTCAAATTCTGGTTCTGATAAAGGTCCTTTCCAATCTATACCATAATTATTTAAATTAACAATATTATCAATACTATCTAAAACAATTCTATTTTGTATTGCCCCTCTAATAAATAATTGTTGAGGTGTAAAATTATTTTTAGTTTGTAATTTATGATTATTCCAAGAACATGTAAATTCTTTTAATGTTACTTCAATTTGTGATTGAAATACAAAATGTAAACAAAATAAATCAATTTTATTTTCAGGATCCATATTATAATATTCTTCTAAAAATAAAAAAATACAAACAAAATTTTTTGTAACACAACGAAATAAATCACGCTACAATCTTTCAATTTATTAATTATGAACTAATTAACTACTAATATAACTACCATAATCCAATCCTTTATTAGTTAACATCTATTCAGCAACAGCAATATTTTCTTCTCTATAATCACCACGAGCTCTACTAGAAACTTCATAATTTTCTATAGTATTTAAAAAAAATCTTAATACAGTTTAAGCTTGATTATTTGTACTACAATGCAAATAAGTAATTATTTGAAAATAACCATCAATAGCTCCATGTATAACAAATTTCCAGTATATAAGTTTATGTTTTTCATCTATATACCATAAAGTATTTGGTCCTAAAACCTGATATCTTCTACATGATATAATTTCTGCTCAATGTACAGTTATTTCAAATGGATCAATTCTTCTTAAAGATTCTCTTAATCTTTGTTTTTTAACTTTAATTCCTCAACCTTTAAGGGCACCCATAATTATTATTTGTCTAGCATTTGATTGTTATTCTTTAATAGATAAAATCTCATAATCCAATTTATCATTAGAAAGAATAGTATAAATTTCTTCTACTCTTATATTTAATTCATCTCTTCGTCTAGTAATTGTTTTACTACTTACATTTAACATTTTTACAATTTCTGTTCATGTATATCCTTCTTGAGATAAAGCAACTAATGTATTTTGGAAAATTTGTAATTTAGGATGACCAGCTGAAAGTTTTATATAGATTAATGATTTAACTGATAATTTCTCATTACTTAATTGAACTAATTTATTTTCTAAATTTTCTTTTATACCATTAATTAAACTTAATTGATGTAATATTAAAGAATATGTTGGATGATTAAATTCAATAGAAATTAATAAATAGTCAAACATTATATATAATCTTTCTATTCGATCAATATGAGTTTATATATAATCAGAATCTTCAGAATTAATAAAAGCATCTCTTGTATTATCTATTGTTCCGGATGCAAATTGAAAAATATTTTCTTAAATTCCTTATTGTTATTCATAATAATTAACAGAAAAAAAAATTATTGACAAATAAAATTTATATAATCATTGTTACACATTTAGTTTTATAAAAAAAATATTTTATTAAAATTTATTTTTATATTATACACCTGCTTAATTTCTACTATAAATATTGAAGTATACATTCCTTCTAATTTATATACTTTCCTTTACGAAATTTAAGTGAACTTAAGTATCTCAAAATCGTACAACATCCCATCGACCACTTGAAGAATGACTATAACATAAGTCAGTAGTAAAAGGAGATATATGTCAATTTATGTAGTTTTGACATACTTTGTTTGACAATAACAAAAATGACAACAGGGTTTGTAAATGACGGACTTAGAAGAATAAGGTTAAAATCACTGATTTCAACAAGAAAAATAAGAAAGACTTGGTTAGAGTAGAAACAAAGAAAACAACAAAGACAATATTATTACTTTCCAATCTCTTTATTATCAACTGCATCTCCATTACAATAAAAATGATCGCGATGATGTGATCACTAGTGCAGACTCCATTTTAACAGTACAAACTCCTACTTACTATACAACCTTACAACAAAACCACCTTACAAGATAACTTATACACAGTAGTAAACTCTCCAGATTTTCAAAGACGTACATTACTAGTCTTTCAGGAATTACCTTTGAGATTAAATTTGAAAACGACGATTTGAGCAACAACAGAATAACAACAACAATTAAAAGAACAAAAAAGAAATAGATTAGCTTGAAGCAACAATGACAAGAAAAACAACAAAGACTAGCGCAATTACCACTTATCTCAAAAACACCAACCTCTCCATCGTGACAAAAATGATATCACCAAGCATACACAGTGATCACTGAAGAAGAAAACTGTCTAATAAAAGAAAATCAAGAATCTATTAGAATAATTAGTTGAAATTTTTAAAGTAGTTAATAGATCAGAGGATTAAGGAGTATTAAACGTATTAACAAAGAACCGCTGATTTTGAATCTTGAAATCACCGAACCTGAAGTAGAACCTCGCAAAATCTAACACGAGAGATAGATATTTAAGAAATCCCAATACTCAGTTGTATGAAGATTTAAACCTGAAAATGAAATATCAACATCCATTAGTAACTTTGATGTTAAGAAAGAAGAAAAAGAAGGAAAGAATGTTTTTAATAATAATCATCATCAAAATGAACATATGAAATTCATGGATTCTAATTTTGATCAAAGACCCCTACGAATCGGATCTTGCGGTGAAGTATTTTGACAACAAAAAATTTTTTAAAAACAGAGAAATTAAATAAAGGTATGACTATCGGGACAGTGAAGAAATGTAGGTGAATTGTAACATCGATTCCAGAAATAATTCTATAATTTATAAAGAATATAATAATAAAGTTTTTTTGAGGAATTGAACTTGTGAAATGGGATAAAGGTGTGAGCACTGATAAACGTGGTGGATGTGATGCTTATAATGAACATGGGAATGGCAGAGGAACGCGAAAATACAATATTAATAGTAAAACTAATTGTAAAAATAATAATAAAATTAATAATAGGACTAATAATGAAAATAATAGTGTAGAATTTGATGAAAATTTAGAGGAGTTAAAATTCGTCAAATAAGATAAAGGTGTATCATGTGAGATAAATATAGAGGAACAAGTATTTATAATAATAATTTTAAAATTAACTCTATAAATATTAATAAATGTAATACTAAAGATAATAATAGGATATAATGATACAATCGACAAAATGAGTGATAATGATGCTGTAACTAATCCAATTATTGCATTTCAATTTCAAACAAAATAAGCAAAAAAAAATATTTGTAAAATGAATAAATTGAAAAAAATATTTATTATTATTTATTATTGATTAAATTGAGATTTCATTACTTCTACTACATTATTATTATTACCACATAATGTGGTTTATACAATTATTATTATTATCATATTATTATTATTATAAAATATTATAAAAAATATAAATTCTGAATTTATAACCTCCAATTTTTATAACAAATGAATATATAATGAATATCTATATATAATTACTCACTTATTCCATCTGAACATTTTAATAAAACTTCCTTCAAATTTTTTAAAAATAATTTCAGATCTTCATAATTATTAGAAAGACGTAATGCACTAAAACATATTACAGTATATGGAAGATGATTATATTCTCTTGAATTATTTTTTCACTGAATCTTTAAATTTTATGAAACAATTAATTAATTAAAAATTTTTTTAAAATAAATAATTAACAAATAAATTATACTTTTATTAATTTTCTTGTAAAAATTCTAATATTTTCAATTATGAATTTAAGAACCTTTTGACAATCTTCTTCTGTCTTTAGAGAATTAATAAATTCCCAGAATTTACCAAATAGTGGTTCCCTTTTAAAATTTACACTATTTAATATTTCATCAAAATCAAATTGTTGTAAAAGTTCATCTTTGTTTTTTACAACTTTATATATTGCTGAAAATATAATCATTCAATTATCATTTTTTTTCAAATACTATATTTAAATATATAATAATTAATATATTATTGTAAATAGATTTATAATAAATAAAAAATTATATATATACATTTACAAAATTAAATTGATTGAATCTATTAGACAACTGTGTTAATTCTAGTTCACAAATAGTAGTTACTTCATAATTTATAATAAATATAACTAATTCTTTAGGTTTAAATTTTTCTAAATGATTAAACTAAAATTATAATACAGTTAAATTATATCTAATATAATAAGTTAATTCAAAAAGATTAATATATAAATTATATTATACCTGATACTGGTCGAAAATTGATGAAACATACACATATCGGATACCTGATATGTGCATGGTGTTTCCCTAATATCGGACATATATTGGGTACCTGATATGTGTAGAAAATATTTTATATATATATCGGGTACCCGATAAGTGTAAAAAAATATTTTCTACACTTATCGGGTACCCGATATATGCCCGATATTAGGGAAATACCATGCACATATCGGGTACCCGATATGTATATGTTTTATCAATTTTTGACCAGTGGACAACATCAGATACCTGATATGTGTATGGTATATCCTAATATCAGACATATATTGGGTACCCGATAGATGTAGAAAATATTTTATATATATATTGGATATTCGATAAGTGTAAAAAAATATTTTCTACACCTAATACAGTATATACTTGATATTAGGGACATACCATGCACATATTGGATACCTGATGTGTATATGATTTATTAATTTTTGACCAGTGTAACCATGCACAGAACCATTCATTTTTACAACCACTATTATAATTATATTAACTGATGGAGTTTTGACCATCAATTCTCACTTTGTGGACATCGATAGGTCAACTTGTCGTCTAGATTAAATTAGTAATAATTTAGTTTAGAGTAAGTAGTTAGAACTCAACATGTTAATTCAACATTTGTTTTATTTAATAAAATGTCTAACAAGACTCCGATGGTTAAAAAAAAAAATCATAAAAATGTTACAAATTAAAATTTAAGCTATGAACTAAATACACCTATCAAATAAATTTTAGATCTAAAGCTCACAAATTGAAGGAAAAATAAACATTTAAATTATGAGCAAATATTCAAAATTTAAATGTTCCTCTTTCCTTTGATTTGTGAGATTTAGGTCTAAAACTGTTTTCAGTAGGTGTATTTAGTTCTTAGCTATAATTTTACTTAATAACAGTTTTGATATTTTACTAATAAAAAAGTAAAAAAGATTGATTTTTTCTTATTTATTATCAAAAATCCGGAGTAATTAATTCTTCGAAAGAGATCTACATATAAGAACCATAATCTCGTTCCGGAATAAGAATATTTCAAGAAATATCTTTAAAAGCCTCCTTTCTTCATTAACATTATAAAAGTAATGGTCTAAATTTAAATTTAAACATATTTTTAGTTTCAAATGATAACATCAATAAATAAAGAGATATGTTTTTAACGATTAAAAATTAATTTTTATATGTAATTGGGAAAAGAAAGTTGCCAAATCCTTTATATAATTCCTTTCCGTTTCTAGTGAAACACGAATTAAAATAATTCAAAATGGATAAAATACAATGAATTAATAAAAATCAAATTTTAGATATATATGTTTTTTTTTAAAATATTCAGTTGAATGATTATTACTATTTTCTAAATTCACATCCGATCAATGAATATTTTAATGGTCATTTAACAATTCTAGAAGAGGCGGAGAGAATAAAAATTACAAAAGGCAACAAAACAATATAACAACAATAATCATAACAACTCAGTGAGCAGTAACAATTTTCACATTATTATCAATCACAATATATTGAATTTAATTTGAGCGATATAAATTTCAATGATATAAAGAATCTACAGAAATAGGAATAAAAGATAATAAACTAGATTTCGGTATAATAGTCTTAAGGAAGGAATTTCAATTTTCAAAATGAAATAAAGGGATAAATTATTATTAATTGTAATTTATTGTATTTTTTAAATTATTCAATCAGATAAAGCAACATATGCTCAAGATTCAGCGCCACAACAAGCCATCGATATGACTGGATTGCATATTAATTATGAAATTCAAGCGTCAAACTGGAGTCATATAATAGTAATTAAATATTTTATATTATTTGAACCGTTTAAGATTAATTAACATGATTTCGTTACTTAATACTTCATTTAAGGATAAATTAAATGTTATTTAGCGAATAAAATTCGTATCTTACGTTTCAATCCGCAAGAACTTTTTGAAGAGCATACAATTATGAATACTTTGGGAATTTCGGGAATAAATAAAATTTGTTATAAAGATAATTAATAGGGATGATTTTGAAACTGCAATAAGGTTATAATAAATTAGAAATTTGTTTACGTAGAAATTAAAAATTATCTTTTCATTTTCAATTCAAAGATAATATTTGATATAATAGATACAGTATTAGGTTTTTTTTTGCTTTTTTTTTGGTACATAGGGTGCGCCATTTCTTTTGGGAGTTCTTGTTTCCTTTAAAAAGAATCAATTTCAATATACGATAAAAAAAAAGTAAAAATGATTTAAATCGAATTTTTTTTCATTTATTACTATCCCTATAAAAAAATGCGGTAAATTCTATACAGTGGGTGATCAAAAGTTGTACGACACAATTTTTTTCACTTTTTTAATTATTCGAAACAATTTTTAATGATTCAATTATTGATATGATAGCTAAATAACTAAATAAGTATTCTTCTTTATAAACAGCACATTGTTATAAAAATGAATTTGGTGTTAGAAAAAACATTTGAATTATATTATAGGTACAAGGGTATTGCGTATCGCAAAATCATGTGAAAATCAAGGATAAAATTACCTAACAGGAATAATTATTATTATTTTTAATTTTTTTAAATACTTTTTTCCTGGAGTCGCAGCTATAGAGTTGTGAATATTTATTGTTATTTTTAATATTAATAATATTTAACCGATCTTGGAATTGTAGCTAAATTTATTTTTAAGATTTTGAATATAAAAATAAGTAAATGTTTATATTTTAATGTTTATTTTTATTCAAAACTTGATCCAAAAATTATAATTATTACAAAGGTCTTGGTCTAATTATATTAACATGTCACAAATCCCGTACACTCATATGACGAAAACAGTTACACCACAAGATTAAAGATGTTAGATCATTATGATAATCGTAGTATCCTAATTCGTTAACTTCATACTAAAATAATTTCATGGCATTGTTCACGTTTTGTAGCACGTTAAATTCATATTTGGTTTTTAGGATTAAACTTAAAATAGAAGAATATAGAGTTTAACTGAGCCACTTTTACTCTCGTAACACAAGAATGTTGACATAATAATTAATCATTTATTTATTAATAATTTTATTCCCAAGTAATTGGAATGTATTACTAAAGTTAATTCCAAATTCAAAATATATTTTGACTCGTTAGTATAAAAATTTGCTCTATTACTTCGGAATAATCATTTTTTTTTTTTAGAAAAAAAAAAAAAATCCTATAAAATTTGGGGTTCGTTTGTACAAAAAAAAATAAACTATTATTTATTAACGAAAAATCACAAAAAATCATGTCAATTAATTTTATGATGAAAAAGAAGCATTTTACTTTACCTTTAATAATAGTGTCGGTTTTGTTTTTTTCGATTAGATGCGTTTCTGCTCAAAATGTTTCTAATCTAACTAGTTTACTTAGTCGTATAACTAATATAAATAATCCGGGTACTAGTTCTCCAACTCCAACTAGTAGTCCAGCTCCAACTAGTATAATACCACCAACTAGTAGTCTAGCATCACTAACCAGTAGCTCTACTCCAACTAGTGGTCCAACCCCAACGCCATCTAGTCTAACTCTAACTAATACAACTAGTAGTCCAACTAATACAACGAATACAACTAGTAGTCCAACTCCTAGTGGTGGTTCAGCTGGTAGTTCAACTGCGACTGGTAGTGTAATGATGCTTATGATAAATTTGCAATATTTCAAGCCAATTCTAACAATTATCCATTTTTTACTCGACCAGTTACTCCTACTCCTATTTCTAATGCCGCCGATGGTTCGATTAATAATTTAAATATGTGGAAAGATAAATTAAATCGTATGATTATTTGTTTTTGGACGATTTGCGTTGCTTTTGTTTACGTAATTTTGACTTAATTTACAATTAAATAGAGGGATATATTAAATTCCCTTAAAGTTTAAATAGGACGAAATATTTATTATTTCATTATACTATGTCTATAATATCAAATTTACATTACATCATAACGGCATTTAAATAAATATAGAAATAAAATATTCATTTATTTCGTTTTTTTTTTAACTCAGAAATTTACAAAAAAAATGTCTTCAAAACTTTATTGAACCTCACCTCTTAATATTACGATGTAATTATTGAAGTTGAAAATAAGGAAAATTCTTTATTGCATATCGTCTTCGTTATTAATTAAAAATATTTACCAAGTCAAGTGTATCTGCTCAAATTTTTGATATTATTCTTAAACCTGTTATTATCAATAAATATTATTACTTCTCATTATATTGAAATTTTAATTTATCTACAAGAATTATTATTTTATAAATTTATTTAATTTATTTTAGATTTATTTTTTGACTTGATATTAGCAGCCAATCATGAACATCAGAATTATTCTAGAAACTATTTTTATTTTTTTTTATTGAAGGTAAACACATTTTTTTAGTCTACCGTACTATTTTTGACAATAATTTTGTAATGATGTCGTAGTCAAGTATCCAAATTTTACTTTTGATAGTTCAGATTTGCTTCTCTTCCAGAATCTTCATTAGTATGAGAATGAGCTGTCATCAAGTGGAAGAATTGTAATCTTTACTCTCCCCACCAACCTTAAGAAATGGACCAAGGAAAATTTTTCACATTACAGAAATGTCTATCACTTATTCGTTATTTTCACCTTTTAGTTGATGAAGCCTTAGATTTAATTAACCTTTAAAAAAAAATTATTGACCAGTAATGTGAAATAGCGTCCCATAATGACTAATTAAATGCAATTTTTGCATACTGCTTTGAATTTTAAATGGAATTTATGTTTCTTTTTTTTAAAAAAAAACTTCTTTCATACCATAAACAAACAAAAAAATGGATATTTACCCAGAATGCAATCAAAAATATTATGGATATCTGTGAAAATCTGTCTTTCGAAACATTTCCAAAATTAATTTCTCTATTTTGCCATTTCCACTTGTCCAATATTTCAAGATGCTCAACTAAATGCTAATGAACATCATGAAGTAATGGATGCCTTACGATAGATTTAAAGATATTAAACAAATGGATAGAAGTGGATTTGGAACAATACATTATGCTGGGTGGATTGATAGAGCAATTGGAGAATGGGATATTAAAAAGAGGCATTCAAAAAGTTTAAATTTTTAATTAATATTTAAATTTAATTTTCAAATTTTTATATCACGTTTATATTTTTTAAACGAAAATCAGAAGGAGCTTCAATTCGATTTTATGTAATTACACGAGATCCAGAAACATACAAATATGCAGAAATGAGAATATTTAAAAATTAATTTTAATAATGTCAAAAATTATGTAATCTATAGGGATTATAAATTAGATATACAGTAGTTCACCAAGACTAAATTTTTTGAGTATTCATTTTAATTTTTTTTAGTGACGATAATTTTGTTTTTTTGAATAAATTTAATAGGCGAAGGCCTCCGGTAACATCGATATTCGCGGAGTTATCCTAGTTTAAAGGAAAGAGTCCGCGAAAAAATCGTACAAAAATTTGTTTACGGACGTTTTTCTTTAAACTAGGCTAACTTCGCGAATATCGATTCTACCGGGATGAAACATATATTATTTCGTAGCCAAGAATAAGACCTCTCTTTCTACCTTAGAAATTTTTTAGTAAAAAATTGCTCTACGCGAAAAAACGTGAAATTTCCCGAAATTTTTGCGGTTTTTCGACTTCGCTCGCGATTATAGAATCGTAGAGTGATTTCTACTAAGATGTTTCTAAGATAGAAAGAAAGCTCTTATTCTTGGCTACAAAATTAAATGTGCTTCATCCCGGTAGTATCGATATTCGTGGAGTTATCTAGTTTAATGAAAAACGTCCGTAAAAAAATCGTGGAAAAATCTTGCCCGAATGATTTTTTCACAGACGCTTTTCGTTAAACTGGAATAACTCTGCGAATATCGATACTACTGGGATGAAACACATATCATTTTGTAGCTAAGAGCAAGGCCTTTCTTTCTATATTAAAGTATCTTGATAGAAAATCGTCTACGTTTTATAAATCGCGAGCGAAATCGAAAAAACGTACGTTTTTTCGCGTAGAGCAATTTTCTACTAAGGTATTTCTAAGATATAGTATAAAGAACCATCGTGTTCTTAGCTACAAAATAAATGAGTTTCATCTCGATGCTATCATGATGAAACACATATTACTTTGTAAACAATAACAAGATGATTATTTATATCTTAGGGATACCTTAGTAGAAAATCACTCTACGCTTCGCAAATTGCGAGCGAAGTCGAAAAAAGGTGAAGTCTCCGGAAATTTTTGCGTTTTTTTTTACGTTTTTTCGACTTCGCTCGCGATTTATAAAGCGTAGAGCGTCTTTCTACTAACAAATTTCTAAGGTAGAAAGATAGGTCTTATTCTTGGCTACGAAATAATATATGTTTCATCCCGGTAGAATCGATATTCGCGGATTTATCCTAGTTTAAAGAAAAACGTCCGTAAACAAATTTTTTGCACGATTTTTTCACGGGCTCTTTCCTTTAAACTAGGATAACTCCGCGAATATTGATGTTACCGGAATGAAACACATGTCATTTTGTAACTAAGAACAAGGCCTTTCTTTCTATATTAGAAATACCTTGGTAGAAAATCGCGAACGAAATTGAAAAAAGTAAAAAATCCTCCGAAGGTCTTCGCTAGCAACAAAATCCTCTGGAGGCCTTCGGCTATTAAAATTTACTGATGTTAATTCCAACTTCATATATATTAGGTTGTAACTTAGTGATTTTAATTTAATATGAAATTTCGTTGATTATTAAAAAATAATTTTTTTAAAGGGTACATTTATTTCTCGCCAGGGTAAGATGAAATATTATCAACCTCTATTATAATATTGGGCCAAGGTTGATTCTAAGAGTATATGTCATCAATAACAGAAATTCAATACAATCACATCAACAAATAAACAAGGTTAAAACACTATGCTTTTCCATCATATCCGTTGCTATGCTCTTGAGGTTTTCTAAGAGATCGAATAGTCCCATCTCTTCCTCCATATGTTTTCGATCTTTATACACTTGATTGAAATGAGGGATCAGATAAAAACGTGAAAAATGATATGTGACAAATAAGGTTTCTAGATCTAAGTCCAAAAAAAAAATTGATATTCGGGTTGGGGTGGATTCTAGGAATAAATTTTCTCTTTTTAAAAAATTTAATTAATAAACCTATATAGAATTATAAGAATTATTACTTTTGCGTCATTACATTTGGTAGAATAACACTAAATGTGTCATATTGTCTTTCAACTTCATTCAAACGTTGTTCTATAATCGCAATAATTGATGACATATTCTAACATAGTTCGATCGTTAATGACGATAATTATAATGTTTCAGGATTATTTTGTTTATGGCGTATTTTGACTATTTGGGCTATCGATTTGAATTCGATATAGTGAAGAAAGTACAATTCATTTTTGTTATACGAGAGGAGAAAAATAGATACTTTTGTGGAAATTCGATGATAATATATTTGAAAATCAAAAAATGTTGCTACCTCGATTCTTTCATTTTGTAGTTATAAACACATAATAATATTTCCCTCACTAAATTTTCCTCATGATTTTTCCTGCATGCAGTGCATAATGAAGAAGTAGTGTTGACCAATATATATCCTCAGAATTAGTATTCTCTTGTAAAGATATATCAGGTACTTCTCTGATACTTTGCTATGGGAAATAAACACGGTCAGGAGACAGATTATTCAGTTTTTTAAACATTGCACATATCTTTTTTCAGTGAGGTATTTCCAGACAATGCACTTACCTGCTTCTTTTTCATGAGGTTACATAGTAAGAAATATTTGCATAGACCAATTACTTCCCTTTGCTACGCTCTTTCTCACATCCCAAATATATCCCTAAACCATCTATCTTTATTATGACACAAAGATAGTTAAGAATACTTTTTTCAATGATATAGGAAGCGTAAGCATTGAACCGTACGGAATAACTGGTTTATTCTCTCAGGTTCAAGGAATTGGCTACGTACTTACCTTGACAGCTAATAATTTTTTCGAAGACTTATGTCTGAGATTCGCACCTGACTGAGTCTCTGATGAAAAATTTTCAGGCGATATACTTAGTTTTGAAAAAGGTGGTTTTTGAAATTACTTATCATATGATATTTTGGATTCGAGTGTTGTTTTAAGATCACATTTGTGCTATTTGTAACTTACTCGAATTTTCTATAACTAAAGATATAGATTTTCTAGCTCTAAGAGTTTAACTTCTTTGTATATGTATACCATACTTTTTGCTATTTTAATCTTAACTATCAACCCTTTTATCTGTAGTTACACCAATTCAAAAAATTTTCTTGTCCAGATTGAATTGCATTTCGGGACATACAAACTCATGCTTTTTTTCCGTAATCTGATTATATTGATCTTCACTACCCAATAAGTTCTGAGGAATAATTCTTGTTTAAATCTTGTTTTACGATCTGGTTTTTTTATCAATCATCATTATATTCAGAATCAGACTATTTGGATAGCGAACAATGATTCGTCAAGATTTTGATTATGAGTACACGCAACTCGAACAGAAATTAGTCAATCTTCTAAGAGGGAGTTAGAAGACTTCAAAAACCATTATGCAGATGTAATTATGATATTGAGCATGAGACCGCTAAAGTCATCACTCTTTAAATTATCCATTACAGACAAGACAGGATGAATCTGACTTTCAAAATGGTACAAACACAAACCTGGTTATAACAATTATGTTGGTATAGGTCGACGATGCAATCGTGATTCACTTAAGTGATGATCCGTGTCAGAAATGATCACAACGTAGGGCATGTGACGACGGGCTTGTGTTCAGATATTAGGATATTATCAGTTATCATATCAGGGTTGGATATAAAAAAAAAATCAGTTATCATATCAGATAAGGATGCATCTATATATGAACCTTAACTTATAAATGTAATGATCACAGTATACTGTATTTCTATCCCAAAAAAAAATAAAATTATTCTAATAATCTATAAATAAGAATATTACATGAATTTTTAACGTCTAAAAACAAAGTGGAAAAAAGTAAAGGGACATTATCTATTATATTCATTGCCCATTATGTATTCACTTTAAATACATATTATTCAATTTACTCTCATTTCGACGCTTTATTCACTCCCAAGAACTTTTTTCTTCGTTTTTTTTTCTTGGACCGATATAATTGAAAAAAAATTATTATCCACGAATTTAATTTTATGAATAAATTAATAATAACAATCAATTTAATGTCATTCAAATAATCAAAAATTGTGTTCGAAGTAATCGAAATAATTAAAATAATTAAAATAAAATATCAAAATAATTAAAATAATTAAAATAATTAAAATAAAATATCAAAATAATTAAATACAATGGGTGTGTAAAAAACAATATTAAATGTATATCTCACAAAGAATATTCTAATCATTTAAATGGTTAATGAACCCGATGATCAGTAATATTTGAATTTAATTTGAGCGGTATAAATATCAATGAATATAAATAAGAATAAATGACTATAAATTAAGGTTTGGTATACAGTAAATATCTTGAGGAAGAAATTTCAATTTTCTAAATGAAAATTAAAGAGAAATTAGAAGTTTTGGAAGTTATTTCTAAAGTTCATTTAAATCTTGTCATATAAGAAAATGCAATTGGTTTGGTACTATTTTATTAATAATTAATAATATTTAACAATGTTTTTAATATTTTAATAATATTTTAACAGATTTCATATAATTAAAATTATTCAATTAGATAAACCATTCACATTTATGAGCGTCACAACAAGCGATCGATACTATTGATTGCATATTATTTATACAAGAGAGATAATAAATTAGAAATTTAGTGTACGTAGAAATTAAAAGTTCTTTTTTTTCATTTTCATCTCAAAGAATAATATTTGATGATAGGTAAAGTATTAGGTTTTTCTTTGGTGCATAGGATATGCGCATTTTTTTAGGGTTTCTTGTTTCCTTTAAACGAATCGATTTTAATAAAATAAAATAAAATTAAATTTTGAATTTTTTTTTATTTATTATTATTTTTATTCTATCACGATAAAATTGATTTTACACTTCGCAGTAAATCCTATAAACTAACGTGCCGAATTTATTTACATTTTCATATGTGCTATAGTTATTAAATCATATGATAATATTTCGTGACGCTTTTTAAAATATTCGAGACAATTTTTTTTATAATCAATTATTGATATTGATTAATTTATGTTGAACTGCAAATTCCATAATTCAAATGCTTTTTTCAAGTAAATTAATAATTATTTAAATTCATTTGTTAGTACAATAGAGTTGTGGACATAATGTAGCATTTATTGTTCTTTTTGATATTAGTATTTCCTGATTCTTATATTTTATTGTTTATTTTATTCAAATTCTTTATCATTTTATAAATGAATATATATAAAGTATCTAAGATATAAATGTCATAATATGACTAAAATTGTCTCAAATGTGAATTTTTTTTGTTTGTGAGATCATATGATGAAAATATAGTTTTTATCACCACAAGTTGCGTAAGTCATGAAGGCTTAAAAAAATTATAATGAATCAAACTAATTAATTATACGTATTTACTGTATTTTCTCCGTGAATTAAATATTCTGAGCTTTATTTTAAATATATATATATTAATTTATTATAATTTCTCGAATTTTCGATCTTATTATCGTTATCGTAGTATCCTAATTCGTGAAATTACCCTTTCTTTGTTAAAATACTAAAAAAGGTAATTATAGATAACGTCTTGTAACACTTAGGCATTGTTCAAATTTATATATATATTTTTTTTAGAATTAATCCTTTAATAGTAAAGAGCATCGACTGAGTCACTTTTGCTTCGTAGAACAAAATGTTAAATGATGAATTAGTTCGAATGTATTACTAAAGTTGATCCCAAATTCCAAATATATTTTTGCTAGATCTTTGACTCATCAGTATAAAAAATCAACTCGATTACTTGCCTATCTTTAAAATAATCTTTTTTTTAAAAAAAAATTCATTATTTTTAATTTTTTAAAAAATAATTCTTAAAAAATAGCATTAGTTTAAAATTCATTTGTACAAAAAAAAAAATTAAACTATATATTTTATTAACGAAACGATAAATCAAATCACAAAAATCATGTCAATTAATTTTATGATGATGAAAAAGAAGCATTTTACTTTACTTTTAATTATTGTGTTGGTTTTGTTTATTTCGATTAGATGCGCTTCGGCTCAATCAACCGCTAATAATCCTCCATTTAGTGTATTTAATAGTTTAACTAGTGCTATATCTATACCTTTTCCACCTCCACCTGATACAACTTCAACTGATACAACTTCAACTGATACAACTTCAACTGGTACAACTTCAACTGATACAACTTCAACTGATACAAATAGTAGTTCGCTTCCAACTGAAATAACTAGTAGTCCAACTCCACCTGATACAACTCCAACTGATACAACTAGTGGTTCAATTCCAACTGGCACAACTAGTAGTCCAACTGAAACAGCTAGTAGTTCAACTATAACTCCATCTGTTGCACCTAGTATTCAAACCATACCAACCACCGCATCAACTGGTAGTGTAATGATTCTTATGATAAATTTACAAATTCTCAAACCAATTCTAACAGTTATTCCATTTTTACTTGATCAGTTCCTGCTTCTTCTTCTTCTAAATCCGCCGGTAATTCGCTTAATAATTCAAATATGTGGAAAGATAAATTAAATCGTATGATTATTTGTTTGTGGATGATTTGCGTTGCTTTTGTTTACGGATTTTGACTTAATTTATGATTAAATAGAGGGATATTTTAAATTCCCTTAAAGTTTAAATTGGTTAAATATTTCATATCGCATTATATAATATCTATAATACATATCTAGTTTACATTACATCCTAACAGTCATTTAAATAAATATATAAATAAATATTTCATTGTTTCCCATTTTGTTTTATTTCTTTCATTTTTTTCAACTCAAAAATTTACAAAAAAAATTTCTTTGAAATTTTTTGCAAGTTATCTCGAAACTTTATTGAACTTCTTAAAATTGCAATGTAATCATTGAGGTTGAAAATATGGAAAATTGTTTACTGCATTGGAATATCGATCGTCTTGCTTCCGTTCCGTTAGTAATTAAAATAATTACTAAGTCAAGTGTATCTGCTCAAGTAAGTTTGGACATTATTCTTAAACATGTTATTATCAATAACAAAGAAAATACCCGAATGGTTACTGAACTATACGGGTCAGAAGTTTTTACATCTATAATTATCATTATATTGAAATTTTTAATTTATCTATAGTATTACTATATATATTACAAGAAATTCTTTATTATAATTAGAGATACTGTATATTTAAATCTCTCGTTTACCGTTCTTAAACTTTCTACTAAGCTGAAAAAAGAAGTAAATTTTCTGTTTCGCTTTGTTACACTAATTTCTATCCTCTGTAAATCCTTTGATTAAGGAAAACCTTATTATGCCAAGGACCACTTTCGTCAATGTTTCTTCTGAGATTACTTCGCTCATCCGTAGGACTTCACTTATTATTCTATTTTAAACGTAAATAATACAGTAATAATTATTCAAGAGCTAGTTTGTGTAACAACACGTCGTTAATGATCACCCTTCCCACACATCTCACAATAACGTGTCATGACTGATACAACCAATCAAAATCGTTAAAACGCACAAAAAAATATTTATCCACAAACTAGAAACTATTTATGTTAATTTATTGAAAATAAAATTTCTTGATTAAAATCGCATTTTTATTTTAGTCTATCATATAATTTTGACAAAAAATTTTTGTAATGATGCCGTAGCATCAGGAAATTTTTTAGGCGTAAATCTCCGTAACATTTGCGACACCTACTGTACGTAATATTACGGCATTTATACGGCCGTTTTAAATTTAGAACAATGTATCAGCGGATATCGGTGATAAAAGGATAAAGAATGTTTCATCTTGCAACCCAGAATCAGGGCTTTCGTTCGGTCATAAGAATACCTTTATCAAAAACCCCTCCCTGTCCTAAAAATCGTAATCGAAGTCAAAAAAAGGATTTTTTTTGTCGCGGTTAAAATTCCGTAATTTCTCCATACTTTCTTCGTAAATTCTCCGCAATCTGTACGCCGTAAAATCCATTTTTTTTGCTATTTTTAGGACAGTGAGGGATTTTTTTAATTAAGGTATTCATATGACCAAAAGGGAGCCCTGATCCTGGGCTACAAGATGATATATGTTTTATCCTTTTATCACCGTTATCCGCTGATATATTACGGTTTAAATTCAATACGGCTTGTATAAATACGTAGATGTTGGAGATTTCCGCCTAAAAAAATTTCCGGATGTAGTTAAGTATTCAAATCTTATTTTTGATATCTCAGATTTTATTTCCCTTCCAGAATTCTTCACCGGTATTGAATGATTTGCAAATGAATCAAGTTAGCATTCGGGATTATGTCATTAAGTGCGGGGAAGGAACATATTCGTTGTTTTCATCTTTTAGTTAATGAAATCTTAGACTTAATTAACCTTTAAAAAAATTATTGACCAGTTTACACTATTACCTCGTAAAAATGAATCACTGGGATCGTGTATGCTGATCGTAAAATAATTAATCATTCAAATAATTTTAAATGGAATTAGAGATAGTTTTGTCCACAAACATTTTGTAATATCTGCCATGGTCATGCTTATACAGTTGTTATGGCGAAAGTTAAAGAAACATGTGAAGTCATAATCTTTTAGCAAAGAATAATATTTAAATATGGAAATTTCAAAGTTCAATTCTTAGCGGAACAAAGGAAACTGAATGTGCAATTTTTGCAAAAATAATCAAAAAGTTTGTCAATCGAATTTTTACGAAAAAACTACCTATTAGAATAATTATGAAGTATTGAAGCATTTAAAGTTAGAAATCTTAAACAATGAAAATTTTATTTTATTTAATTGTATTTTGTTATGACAATTAATCCAACAATTTCGCATCGGTAAAACTACAGATTGTTAACGTAATTTATTTAATGATAACTAAATATTTCTGATATTCATTTTTTCAAATGAATAAATTTGAAATCACAAAGGGATGAAAATAACTTAAACACCAAATATTATTTCTTTCTGAAATAAATTTATTAAGATAGATGCTTTTTATTGATTTATGTTTATTCAAATGTTTGGAGTTCTTGCGAGGAGTTTTGCGCTTTAAAAAGAAGAATGCGGCAATATTTCATATAAAAATTAACTAAATTAATAAAAATAAAAATAGCAGTTTAAAATAATGAAACACACAAAGCATACGAAACAATTAGCAATTCTAAATGCTCTCAATAAAATTTGCAAATAAAATAATTGCTTCACCTTTGTTTCATTTTACCCATTTTCTATTTTTCATGTATCTTTGAAAATTCGTGATTTTATAAGATTGTATCATCGAAGATAAGTTTAATGATAAAGTCCATTCAATTCACATTGTCCTTACCTTTGCGAATGATCAAAGAAAATAATTATCAGTAACGATGACAATATTAAAATTATACAGAAAATATCTGTTAAAGTTTTTATGCCCAATTTGTTCCCTTGACGATCACCATTTAATTTTTGTAAAAGCCTTATTTTAAAAAACAGGCTTCGAAACAATTATTTCAAATTATTGGTTAAATATTCTGTTCAACTCTCTCACTTTCCTCTCTGAAATTTTTATCAATTAATATAATATATGTAAATCAATATTGGAAACAATATTTGCAACTCCACTTTCCAAACTTTTTTTTTTTTGGTAAAAGAGTTCCATAACCATTAGTCAAGTCGCTACATAAAATTTATGAAGTGCACTTTCCTTTGATGATCTTTTGTAAAAGGAATGATTTCCGCGTTTTTGGATTTTTAATAAAATTAATAGCTCATCGGCATAAAAATAAATTTTATTTTCGTAGATATGGTATTTTTCTTTCTAATTAAAGACGGACTTTTCAAAATTCCATTCGAAATAATAGTAATGTGGCGGAACAAATTGGTAATCAAGTGAAGTGTTACGAGAGATGATAGTGTACGATCGTTCGTGTAGCCAACCGAAGGTTGCGCCGAAGGATGAAGGATGAAGCACAAAAGATGAGGATAAATGTAAACAAAAGAGAAAGTATAAAAATGAAATGATTGTTGGTGGGATTAGTTTCGGGAGTTCTGAAGTTAGGAACTCTAACACACTGTAATATTTCTATCATTGAATGATACTTTTATTAAGTGTACCCTTTTTATTTTAATAAACTTATCTTTTGTGTCATAATATTGTGAAATGCTATTAAATATTTTTGATACTATGTTAATGCTTTTACTCCACCTTACTCATAGTGCCTTTTGTTATTTTGAGTATTATTGTGATATTGTTTATATTTTACTATCTATTTTGAGTTAGGCAGGTTTAGATTGACTGATAGCTTGATTAGCTTGATCCACTGGGAGATAGAGCGTATTGTTAATAAATTTGTGAGATACAAATTTTGGGATTGATTTGCGAAATACTCTGTACCTACATGACAATGTAAATAATATTAAATTAAATGAGTCGATGGATGATATATCATCTTGACGATTAATTGTCACAATTAATAATCAATTACCAAATTGTTCGATTCAGCATCAAGTAAAATATTTGATTTAACTGGTTGGCATAATTTAAAAGAGATAATCATCTAGAAAAGGATTTGTATTAAGACAACTTACTTGATGAATGTCGAGATGAAAGTTAATTTGTGTGGCTCGAATATAAATTTAAAATTATTTTTTTTTCGTTTAAAAAAGATCCATTTTTTATTACATTTTAACGAGAATTCAGGATCAGAGGGTATTTAATTAGCTTGATTTTTTAGTTTGCATATTTAAATGTCCTTCATATTTTTTGACAGATTTTTCAGAACTTCTTAATGACAAAAAAGAATAAAATGTTATCATTGAAGTTGATAAAGAAGAAAACAAGAAATATTTTACTTCACACGTTACCGTTCAACCTACTTCACTTAAGGATTAGAAAAAATTGTTACAAATGAAAATCATGTCAAAACTTTAATTAAACCAATATTTCTGCCCAAATATTCGAAATCATTCTTAAGTAAGGTCAAGAAAATTATTTATTATTTCAAATATTAAAAAATTATCATAAAGTATTTCTATATAGATGATTCAAAATTAATATATTTTTATATTTATTTAGAGTAAATCTATTTGCCACCAGTGATGATTGTCACCACTGGGCAAAATTACATAATTCTCTAACCCTAAATTTGTTAATTTTGCCCAACGGGGACTATCACGAGCGTGAAAATCATACTTTTTTTTTTTTATTTAACATAGATATAGCGGAGTTGTTAACATTACAATTTTCTTCGACAATTATTCCATAAATGATTTTTGTTTCTATATTTTTAAAGTCACCTTGTTGAATCTGAAGCTTGGTTAGGAATTCACTTTCTCCCGTATCTATCATTCAATCTTCAATGCAATGAACTCAAAGGTTTGAAACAAATTTTTACAATGATATTATTACCAAGCATCCAAATTAAATTTGAATTTGAATCTGAACTTTACACTTCGCTCCTTATTGATTTCCATTTTGGAAAAGGATAACTTGCATTGAAATTTGGGATTATGTTATCGAATGGGGAATTGTGCAAAATTCTACTTTGCCTACAAAATTTTGGTATTTGAAAATTGCTAAAGCTCATCGGTGGTGATTGTCACTACTGGGCAAAATTAAATTTACGTGGGCAAAGTTAAGGTTAGGGGTTGATCAGGGAATATTTAATTTTGCCCGGTGGTGATAATCACCACCAGTAAGCTTTAGCAATACCCAAAATTTTATATTAAATATTTTTTTTAAAAAAATTTAATTAATATGTTTTGCAATAAACCATGATGATTGTTAATGAGTTTACTTTTTTTATATAGTAATGACTGTGAGGTCAGATGATAATTATGATGTTTCAGAAATTAGGTGATTATTTTGTTTATGGCATATTTTGAGTATTTGGCCTATCAGATTCAATTCGATGTAGTAAAAGAATACACAATTCATACATTATTAGGGTTTAAACAAGAGGAGAAAATAGATACTTTTGTAGAAACTCGAAGATAATACATGGATATTTGATATCTATTTACTATATTTTCCTTATGATTTTGCTTGCATGCCATGCATAATGAAGTTGTGTTGTCCAATATATTGTGGCAACACAAATCAGTAATCAGGTGAAATGTCACAGGGGATGATAATTTGTGACACTAGATGAACATTCAGGTAATTGTTATTCCAGGTGAGATAACCGTACGAAGATGAAGGATGAAGTACAAAGATGAAGAATAAAAGATGAAGGATGACATACAAAGGATAAAGGATGAAGTACAAAGATGAAGGATGAAATGTAAATAAAAGAGAAAGTATAAATACAACTGTTGTCGGGAATAAGTTTCAGTAGTGAGAGTTAATAACAGTTCAATTAGTTTAATTAATCAATAGTTAGAAATAATTCAGAATAATTCAAAATACTTTAATAAATATTAAATAGAAAAGTAAACTTTTTTCAGGAACAGAAAAGATATGTCACACTGTAATATTTCTGTTGTTAAATGATACTTTATTAAAATATAAAATATAAGTAAACACAGTATCAATTAATATTTAATAACATTTTGCAATATTATAACACAAGATATGTGTTAATTGCTTTTACTCCATTTTACTCACTGTACCTTCATGATTAATTAATTATTATTTGATTATTATTGTTATTTATATATATTTATTATCTGTTTTGAGATAGCCAGTTAAATTAATTATATTAGCTGTGATTTACTGACAGATAGAGTATATTATTATGTTTGTGTGATATAAACTTTGAGACTGATTTGAGAAATTATTCAAAATACTCTGCACTCCTGTAACAGAATTTGGTGTCTCCTGTGAGGTGGCATAAAGTATCTTAACACAGTAATCTATAATATAGACATATCAGTTTTACAAATTTTATATTCTTTAATAAATATAATAAAATATATAATAATTATCCCTATTATTGAAAAAGATAGTCAAAGAAATTTATAACATTTCGAAATATACTTGCACGCAAAATTATTTTGGGGCCCCGAAATTACAATTTCGGAAAAAAAAGTTAAAATAGTTTTTCATAGAAGATGAAATTATTTTACTTAAAACCTGAAATTTTTTGACTACCCAGATTTATTCTTTGATTAAAGATACATATAACTGGGTACTTTTTTTACTTCCATATATAGAATAAATTTTGACTAAATCTCAAAAAGTCGAAATACCTCAAAAATCCAAAATCAATTTTGAAAATATGTATATTTCGAAACAATTCAAAAACATATAATTTATTATCATAATTATTCTCTTTATAAAAAACTAATTTCTTATGTTTTATTTTAATCTACAAAACTGATTATCAAAGCAATCATTAGTATAACAAAATTCTTCCAGATCAAAATATTTACAACAAAGATTATTAAGCGAAAATTTGAGTAACTAGACAAAATCTCTGAAGGATCACCAAAATTACTTTTATAAAAACTTAAGAAATAATACACAAAACTGCATAAACAAAAGAAAAATATCAAATTAAGTATGAGTGCAAGGGAAAATGGAATGAATTCTCTAATACAAGGTTTCCAAAATACATTCTATATAAGAAATAATACAAGAATGCTATCCTTTTTTGAAGGAAACTAAGATTCTATGAAAAGGTTGAAAGAATTTAATCGATCTACAAGAATAAATTAATATACTGATGAATATAAACTCCAAGTAGTCTGTGAATATCTATAGGGTCAGCAGGACAATGGTTTAACGAAACTCAAGAAGGACAGAATCCTATAAACTATTGGAACAATAAAAACCAAATCTCTTTTGAAATATTCTTTTTGGCCACTTTTCAAACAACTGCGTTGATAAATCAATGGAGATTCGAATTACAAATGAAAGTACAGAAATTGGGTAAAAGTGTAGAACAATATTCAAATGATATCAAGAAATTAATTAAATGAATAAATAGTAATAATAGATGGAGTGAAGATGAAAAAGTCTGATAATTTTTAAAAGGATTATGAAAAGATATTGTTTATCAAGTTCAAACTATTTATTATATTTCAAGAAAAGCCAATCTTGAAAAAAGCAATTCAAATGGCTAAACAATTTGAAAAAAAATGCTCAACCTTATCCTGAAGCTGTAACAAGATATACTACTACTACTTCTATAAGTATGTAAAAATCTATACTTCTTCAAAATAAAAATAATAATAGTGAAGAAGTAATAGAATGAATAGTATAGAAAGCCTTTGTGCCTATTGCTGAAATATTGTAAAAGATTATTGAAAAAGGAGAAAAAGCACCTAATACTTTTAATAACAGATCAAACTATAATAATAATAATAGGGAACAAGATTACAATAGTTATAATAACAATAGAGGTCAAAACTTTAGAGGTCATAATAATCTACCCAACTGTTACTATTGTGGACAGACTGAACATATGACTTGAAATTGTTCTATGAGACAGGGAAATCAAAGAAACTAAACAAATCTAATTATTTCTACTGTTTCGTGACCTATCAATACCGTACCTTCTTTAACTAATACAACAGCAAATCAAACTATACAACAAGTTTTGCAAGAAGACGTAAATAGTAATATGTTTATAACTCAAGAAGAAGAAATCTAACAACTTATCTTTACTGTTTGAAAAAGAATATAACATTTAAACTAACAGGTGTACCTTAGAAAGGTGAGAGTATGAATAATATAAATTCCTTATTTAAAACCAGAAATAATAATAAAATAATAAGAAAAAGTATTGGATTCATAAGTAAACAAGATATTTCACAACCTATCACAAAGAGATTACATTCTACAGAAAAGAAAAAAGAAGTATTCAAAGATCCTAAACAAAAGAAAAGAAAGAAAGTATCTTCTATTCAGCAACCATTTATGATACAAAATGCTCTGCCATATTCTATTGTCTTAAATTTACTTGCAACAAGAGCCAACATTACTTTGAAACAATTAATAGCTATACCTTATTATAGAAGCGAGACATGAAAATCTTTAACACCCAAGTGTACAAGAATTGTAAAAATGGCCAATTATACGACGGTAGAAAGAAATACACTTATAACTTGTAAAGCTCAAGTAGCTGAATGGAAAGTTGAAGTAAGACTTGATAGTAGTTCATCTATCAATATTATTTCAAAGAATTTTATAGAGTCCATAGGATGAAGAATTGAGAAAACATCTGGAAAAAATAACTAATATACATAAAGAAAGATGTCCTAGTTTAGGAATTATAATATAAGTATCCATAAAGTTGAAAGAAATTGTGATAGCTGTTGACATAGAAGTTATTGATACAGCAGATTACACATTAATTCTTGGGACAGATTGGTTAAGGAAAGTACATGTTATAATAGACTATCAAGAATATAAGTTAATCTTAAAGGATAATAAGCAAACAGTACAAATTTTCTATAGAAATATTAGAGCTACTGTCTATACGTGTTGCCCAAATCCCAAATCATTTGGAATTTAGGACACCAAAATCCCAAATTACTAGTATTTGGGATTTGGGATTTGGGATTTCGGCAAAAAATACTAATCATAATTTGGAATTTGGGATTTGAGATTTCGGCATTTGGGATTTCGACATTTGGATTTTGAATTTGGGTGGCAGGTATAATCCAATATGCAATTATATTACCACGTAAAAACCATCAAAATCTTTAATTTTGGATTTGAATTTTGCTTGGCTGGTTATAAATCTTTAATTTATAGTCGCTGTGGTAATTATCCCAATGTTTATGAAACTCTATAAGAGAATCATCAAATCTATTGATGATTATGAAGTATTTGAAATTATTAGAAAATCTTAAAAAAAATATATTATATTTATATTTATTTTGTATCTAATGAATAAATATATATTATTTACTTAAATTTAACTATAATAAACTTCATGTATTTCTTCATGATTAAAAAAATGATTAAGAATTATTATATACTGTACATGTCAAAAATTAATTATACTATTTTTTGATTTCTTAAAAAAAATATATTCATGATATTTATTAAAGTAAATTCTAAGAATACTCACCCTTTTCATTCTACTTTCTTATACTTATATCTTCTTCGATATAATATATAGTATTATCATATCTATCATTGGATACTCATAATTTATCATATGTTCATAACTATAGTTAATCAGTAAGTCATATTCCAACACTGAATATTTTAGCAATAAATTTTTTTTTTTGAAAATTTATTAAATGATTTTATAAAATTTTTTTGAAATGAATAAAATGTAGATGAATATAATGTAATGTCATTATTGAACTAAACTTTTAAAGTCCATTTAAAAGTCTTTACAGTAACGATATCCTTATCTCTACGAAGAATTAGAAAAATTAATTAATAAAGAATTAAGATTTTTTATAATATCAAAGTTAATTGAATTTATAAAAAATTTTGATGATTAAATAAACTATAAAAACATATGCTTTGTTTTTGATAACATTTCTTACTTTAGTATTCTTCCAACTTATTTACTTAATGTTACTGAATTATATTTCATCACAAATAATAAACAAATTAATAGTTCGTATGTTTCATTGAAAACAACATTTGAGTGTACGAAGAAAACAAAGGAAAACGAAACATCAAATAATAAATCAATGGAAAATTATCACAATTCACTAAAAATCATATAAATTAATATCAATTTAGAAAAATGTCTTTAAATTTTATTGAACTCCTTAATATATGGATGAAATCATTGAAGAATAATATTAAAATAATTACCAAGTCAACTATTTCTGCTCAAATTTTTGATGTTATAAACTTAGAGAATGATGGAAACTAGAATTATTTATGAACTTGCGGAATGACAAAAAACTAGAAATTATTCTTATCGAAACTAAAATTTCATAGTTGAAAACATATTTTTTCTTTAGTCTACCATATTATTTTTGATAAATAAAACAAAACTTTAGAATTTGGAAAATTTTAATAAAGATATCGTAGTCAAGTATTCGAATTTCATTTTTGATAATTTAGATTTCACTTATCTGCCTTCTAGAAAGAGATGATTTATGAATGGAAGAAACTGTTTGAAATCCTACTTTACCTCGAAGAATGGACTTGGACTAAAAAAAATTTTTTTATTTTGAAACTGCACTAAAACAACGCTTACTTCATATTAGATATTTTGAACAAAATACAACCTTACAAGAAAATTTTTGATATAGATTTGAACGACCAATGAAATAAGTTATTTTACTTACAAGATCTATTCTAGTTGCTTTTTCAACTACAATTCTGATGAGCGCGCACACTACACTATTAAATATCCACGAGTTTTACGTATAAGTAGAGATGAATTCAATACTTAAACCTTTTGAATATATTCTAATACAATGATAAATATGAAAGTAATGAAATTTTGGGTGGATACAATCCATTAATATCAAATAAATCATTAACCCTATTATTTTCTCATTGAAAAATGGTAATACGAAAAATTAAATTCTTATCCAAGTAGGATACTCTAATGTGCAGTTTTATATTATAAAAAAGTCTCAACCAAAATATGGACCTGAATTTGAACACTATCTTTATATAAAAGTGATTCGAGTATGTAGGTGTTATCCTTAGTATTAGGGAAATTTATTATTTTTTCTGTATATTGTTTAGATAAAATACACATTGAACTTATTCTTAATGACAAAGATAATTGTCTTGATGCCATAATTATATTTTGATGTAACAACAGTCAAATATCAAAAACGTAACTTTGGAAAGGAATCTGTTCGATTTTTTGATAATGATCATTAGATAATTATCACATTATATATGCTCCGGACTTACAATGGCTTACTATTTCCTAGTCATAATGCAATTATCGAAGCTAAAGGTAAGAAACTTATACTGCTCACTCGAGCGTATTGAAATATCGATCACTTTATTTTCATAAAACATTATCCTCGATGAGAACAATATCAATAATTAAACCTAATATTTCTTATAAGCTTTTAAATATTATTTCAAATAAGTTTTTTTACATAAATAAATATATATAATTTTTATTATTACTATGTACAGTATATGGATATATTTATGGTAGTATCTTTAACTTAGAGGAAGTTGAAATCAGATTTATTTTTGACTTAATGTTAGCAGCTAATAAATTTGAAGAAGAATTATTCAAAAAATAAAAATGAAGATGGTTGAAAACACATTTTTCTTTAGTCTACCGAACTATTTTTGATAAACAAAACTTTAAAGATTTAGAAAATTTTTGTAATGATATTATGGTCAAATATCCAAATTTTATTTTTTTCCAAAATCTGCACTAGTATCACTTCTCAAACAAGATGATTTGAAAATAAAAGAAATTGAAATTTGAGACCATGTTATCAAGTGGGAATTGCTCAGAATCCTATTCTCTCTACAAACCCTGAATATTAGATCAAGAAAAATTTTCGTGTATTAAAAACTACAATGTCTACCACTCATTCATTACTTTCATATTACGAATATGGAAATTTATGATAAAATCAGGCCTTATAAAAAAATTCTTGATAAAAAACTTTGGGAAGACATTAAACAGCATTCATTTGTTCCTGACTGATCAGCAAAATCAATTATTTTACCTGCAAGATCAGTTTTGATTACAGAATCAAAAGAACCTTTTTCAACTAATTGTAGTTGGATTGATTGTGAAACAACTATTCTCTATAAATTTGAATTAATTTTGCGTGGAACTAGAGACTAATAACTAAAAAAAAAATAATAATAATTTATGCAAGCTTTTAAATATTGAATGTGGTTCTAGTATTGTTAACTTTAGAATTTTTTTTTTAGTATATCATTATTCTACAGTAATTGCAGTAATACTTTCATTTGAGTAGCATTTTATTTTCCTTCGATAGCATCAATTTAATTAATTGTACTATACTCTGTTATCCATAATAACAACACACACACTTTATATAAATATTTATAATCTTTGTTTAAGATTTCTAACAACTTAAATACTTCATATTATCAATAGAAATATTTCTGATGTTTCTCTTATAAGTTTTTCATATATATGCTACACTATTATTATCAAATTCATAATCATTCAAACAAAAACCATGTCCAAAGATGGACTACAAAAATTTTGATTTTTTTTTCTTGCATGGAAAATGAAGTGCATATTGGATATTTTTTTACTCTGCTAAGAATTGAATTTTGAATATTACCCTTCTTTAATGAGAAAATGAAACTATCTTTTGTTTCCAACCATTGACCTTCATTATAAGTAATATCCCATGCTAAAGGATTATAGCCTCTGTTATCTGTGTAAACCTTCTACAATTTACAAAAACAACAGGGTAAAATAATACTAAAACTAATAAATAAAACTAAGTATAACTATAAGAATTACTAATCTCAAGACAAAATAATCACAATA
>CAJVPK010000457.1:0-31828 GCA_910592015.1 Diversispora eburnea | reverse complement strand
TATAAAGTTAGTAGAAACTAATGAAGGGAAATACAGTAAAATAGAACAAATAGAAAAGAACATGATACATAAATTTAAATGTGGATTAACTTAGGATGCAAATATAATAATAATTATAGTTATATATATAATAATTGCATCTGATGGGGTTTTGGCCATCAGTTCCTGAGGTTACACTTAGACAACAATGAGTTGGACTGTAAAATGTTATTTTTAGTCAGCTTCAATAAATGTAAAATAAATTATATATATCTTTAAAATTTACACCTAATTTATTAATAAAAGTTTATTGGAGCAAGACTCCGTTGGATTTAAAAATATATATATATATATATATAACTTAAATTAAAAAAAAGTAAATACATTTAAGATAAAATTATACTTACTTGAGAATAATTTCAAACATTTGAGAAGAAATATCTGGTTTAGTGATAATTTTAATATTATTATCATCATTGGAAACAGTATTTGTTAATTCTTTATTAAAATAAGATAACCGATAATATTAGATGGTTGAGAGCAGTGAAGGTTTTTTTATTCAGTTCTTGACCGACTTTGACGATAACATTGTATTCTTCTTTGTCATAAAGAGTTCTGACAAGTCTTGAGATAACTTTTCTAAAAATTTAAATGTCATTTTTTTAAAAAAAATTTAATTTTCTTTTTTTGTAATTTTAAAAAGGATTGTACGAACTAATATAAAGAATGTAAATCGTGATTTTTATATTTAAATGCAACGTTACATCCGAATAATAATTTCGTGTCGTACAAACTTCTGAGCAATATCTTCACGTCACGTTGCGTGAGTAATAATTAATTTTAACAATAATTAATAATAATAATATTATTAAATATTAAAAATTTAATTTATTAATATTAATTTAATTTCTAATGTCTTCATGTTATTATTTGAAAAGTTACTTTTATATAGGGAAACTTCATCAAAGCAAATTTCAAAAAACGAATACAAATATCTATCCGTGATTAAATTATTAATTGTTTTCTAAATAATCGATATTTAAGCCCATCGGAACCAGATTATACATTAAATACTGAATTAAAATACAATAATAATATAATTGACAATTAAACCAAAGCATGAATTTATTTTAAACACTGAAAAATTTACAGTACAAATCATATCAACTGTATATATAAAATAGTTGATCTATCTATATGTTAATAACCATTTTTTATACATTTCATATACATACCATATTTTTTTCATGTAAAATAGTTGCAATTTGTTTTTTAATTTTAATTACAAAAATCGATGTTAAGTCGAAGTGACTCACTCTAATACAGTAATAGTGATTGGTACTATCTAATAAAAGAATTATTAATTTTAATTTTAATTAATATAACTGATAATCAGATTATAATTAATATAATCTATATCAGATATCAGATCAGATATATGGACGGTTTTTTACATTATAATAAATCATTTAATAATTGAATATATTATAAGCAATTTTATTATATAAATAATTTAAAATGCAAAATCAAATGGATTAATCTTTTACATAGGAGGAAGAATTGTGATAACTTCGAATATGATGATTTTTATTTGTTAATTATATAATAATTTTTATTTTTATTTATTAGCTTTATCTTTTTTTTGACACGGATAATTAACTTGATCTTCCATGGTAAATATTTTATTATAATTTATTATTATTTTTATCAATTATTAATTGTTCTTTGTTATCATTGCGTTATTATATCATTCAGATCGAAATTCGCGCCATAAATATTTTCTCTATATACAGTATACAGTATATACACATTTATTTATTGAAGTTTCTAAAAAAATTTATTATCTTTTAGCGCAAGAAGGTCATATAATAATAAATGGAAGATGATACGGAGATTTACATTTACAAGTTTTTTACTAATACAGTCATATTAAATATACAAGTTACGCCTTATTAATGGTTAATACAAAAAATCTCTTTTGAAAATGCTCTTCTATCTTTCAGAGGTCATAACAGCAGATCTATATAAAAATTTTGTGATAATTTGTTTTGGTAATTATTTCTCATACATTTTACACATTCTTCTTTAATTATCATTACATATTCATATTTTAATTATTTTAATCAACAAATATAAATAAAAATATTTATCTACTTGATGTTCAAACGTTTACTTGGAAAATACTAATACATATCTCTGATGTAGATTTTTATAATCAGAATGATAATTATGACTTATTAGTAATTTTATATGTGGAAATTAATATATTTATTTTATTAACTATTGTCATTTATGTATTTCTATTTATAATAAGACAAAAAATTTTGTATTTTTAGAAATTAAATATTAGATAATTTTGTAATTTTAATAACTTATAAAATTTTATTATATTCGCATACAAATGAGTAAAATAAAAAATAAAATTTGAATATCTGCATTATAAAAATTGCTTCACACTAAAAATTAATTTATTTGCAATACAGATTTTTTATGTCTCCGCCAAAAGAAAACTCCCATAGAAACCAAAACAACAAGAATAACTCCTCCCCCTACTCCTAATCCAATTGCCAAAACTGGTTTACCTTTGGGCACAGTGGGGAGAGTGGAAGTGAGGATAGTGGAAGTGGAAATGGAAGTGGGAGGGTGATTGAGGGGAGTGGAAGTGGAATTGGGAGGGAGAGGGAGAGTGGACTCAGGAGGAGTATAAGTTGTGACCCATGTGTAATTGGTTACATCAAAAAGAAATATTTCAGTATTCTTATTTGTATAATTTCGACCTAAGAACATGAATTTGATATAAATAATTTCGACCTAAGAACATGAATTTGATATAAAATAATTATTTAAAAATATATATAAATTCAATAAAAAGTTTGCTTACCAAATAACATATCATATAATTTCCATATAAATTTGCAGTATGCGCATATAAGACAGGAGAAGAATTAGACGATGATGGAATTGTCCATTCATAAATGTCTTTATTTGTATTTAATATTGCAAGTTTTGTGCTAGGAGCAGAAATTCCATACAGTCCATTGCCTCCAAATAAAATAATATAACCATCTGTAGCTGTATAAATATTTAAATATTTTGATATTAATACCAATTTTTAAAGATTCTTAATCCCTTATTTTAATAATCTTATAATTTATAATATAATAATAATACTTACTTAATATAGAAGAATGATCTGTTATTGGACCAATATTAGCACCTCCAGTAGTATTCTTAAATTAAAAAAGTTTATAAGATTATAATTAATTTTTAATAAACAATTTGTTACACATACCATTCGTGACCACTCTGATTTTATTGTATCAAAGAGTCTAATCTATTTCGATTATTTGAACAATGGCAAAAAAAAAAATCAAATTCGCAATCATTAACATGAAAACGATAACAATTAAAATTAGTAATTATATTGTGTGTGCGTATAAATAATTATCACTTACTGTTTGCATGCTAGCATAGTCCGCAACGTCACGATTTGTGTAACTTCCACTTCCATTAACAATCTCAACCCCACCAAGATAAACAATAATTCCATTTTTCAAAATATTAGCTGTGTATGCAGCGGCTGGTAAAGGAACATCCTGATTTATATTTAATTTTGACCAAACCAATGTGGAAACATTAAGTATGTGCATATCATTATAAAGTGTTCCTGCTGTAAAATTAATAAAATTATTTCCACCGAAAATATATATAGTCCCTTCATTATTAATTACTCCCATTATATCTTGTCTGGGAGTAACATTATTAACTTTTGGAGAAGTCCATCTAGCATTGGAAAAATTATACATATATATTGTATTTGAATAATCAAATTTATCAGTAGTAGTAGTATTAGTAGTTACATTTAGCTTTAATCTGTAACCTCCGATCAGATAAATTGTATCATTATTAAGTGTACTAAGTATGCTAGTTGAAAAACATGTATATACTGGAAGATTTCCTTCTTTGACTAAAATCCACGTCCAATTTTTGTTATCAAATGGTTTTGTCAAATCTAAATAAAAAATTGAAGAATAAGACACATTTGGAGTCACATCCACTCTCCATTCTTCCCATCCACCAAAAACTAAAAGTTGATCGTGAATTATTACACTATTATGACCAACTCGAGATTCGGGTTTATAGCATAAAATTGTATTGATCAATGTTATAAAAAAAATTAAAAGATCATAAGAAACCATTTTTATCATATGAATTTTTTTTTTTGATTCCGAAAAAAATGTTTCTAACTAAAAAAAAACAATGCACCCCAATTCATCATAATTAACTTATCAATGCAAACGACGTAAAGTCTGTTGCACATAAAAAACTAAAAAATGAAAGTTTGTACATTCCAAGATTATTATAAAGATATCCCTGCTATAATCGTGAATTTGATTGTGGTGTGTATTTTAGCTATAGATATTGATAAGTGTTACAATTTTGGATGAAAATTTAACATAACACAATAATGGTGAAACAACAACAAAACTGTTAAGAGTAAACAATTTTCCGAAATAGAACGATGATTCGATAATGTTACACAATGTAAAGTGAACTCCTTACTAATATTAATGATTTTGTATCGTTTAATGAAATTATAATATTAAAATAATATTATTATTTTCATAATCATTATTACGTATTTAATCCATATAATAATCAATATCATGTATTTTCATTATTAGAAAAATTCTCAGGAACATAAACCATAATTTTATTATCGTCATAATAATTATCAATAATGTTTCAAACTGCACTCATCATTGAATATTGATTATTATTTCTTATTTATTATTGAATTACATCGGTATTGTTGGTGTTTTAATAATTCAGGTGGTAATTTTGATTGTTGGAATTAATGATCTATCATTATAAATAAATATTTTACAAACTTTTGATTTATATTTGGATGATTTATTTGACTTTCTAAAATGAATAATAAATAATAAATAAATTAAAATATAAACACACGAACCATTCATTCATTCATAAATAATAACAATAATCAATTATAATAAACAGTCGTAATACAACAATAAAATGAATATGACTAATTTGATAACTACATTACATTTCGCATTACATTTCGTTAAGTAACATCACGTATCTTCGTATTAATTCATCAACAAAAACATTTCCATCGTTCTTCTTTTCAATAAAAATAAACAATAAAAAATAAATAAAAATATAAAAATAAAATAAAATAAAATAAAAAAAATAAAAAATAATAAAAAAATAAATAAAAAATGCAAAAAAACAATCGCGAATTACAACAACAAAAACAACTTTAGATCAAAAGAATTAAAAAACACTTCAAGTAATAATATCAACTGTGATATCAATAATGTTACAATTAATATTAAAAGCATTAATATGTTATTATTATTAAAAATATTACTTAACCCATAGAATTAACTCCCACAATGTAATGTATCCTTGAAATCATTATTAATAATTATTACGATGCGATGATGATATGATAATTGAATTGTGATTATGGTTTAATTGCATAATCGAATACTATGGTATTGTTGATATTAATTTAATTGTTTATAGTTGTTGGTATTATGATGTAATTATTGGTGGTTGTTGTCGTTATTAGAATTGAGATGAAATTTTATCATATTTGACAAATCTCAATAATTATGGTAATTTTAATTAAATTTTCAAAGTCTTCAGTTTGTCATTTTTAATTTTACTATGAAATTATTTAACATAACAAATGTACAAATATATAAAGCATACAAAATGTGCAATAGACATAATGATATGATGAATGTGAATCAACTAAAATTGAATGATGATAACAATATTAACTTATCATACGCAATTAGTTAAGATTTCGAGCAGATTGAAAAATATGGAATTAATGTGTGACCTAAATGACGAAAATGATAAAATGTTAATGATTATGTTGCCATTTATTTAATCTGGCTGGCAAAATATTTTTTTTTGAATCCACTTCTTAATTATGAATAATTTATTAAAATTCAATTTAATCATTAATTTAAACTAATATAATCAAATCAATCAAAATAATAATTTGTATCAGTTATTTTAATTTGAATAATATCTTTTCTTAGTTGTATTTTTTTTTATTTAAAATATTAATTTAAAATAGTATTTATAATATTAATTTAAAATAGTATTTATAATATTTTTGGTTATTATTATTGATTACGTGGAAATAAATGGACTTAATTGTAATTTCATAATTAGCATTTCAAATATTATGAATATTATTTAACCGAATGTAAGCAAGTCACATAGTATCTTATTTTTTAAAAATGAATTAAAATTTGGTTCACAAAGAGAATCTCGGAAAATAAGTATTAATCAAATCAATGGCCAAAACTCTTGCTAATTATAATTTATAAAAAAAAGTCATCTACCACAAAGTGTGGGTATTGAAATATAATTATTTTTAATTTATTGTGGTTTTTATAAATAAATTTATTTGTATTAAATATTTTTTATTAGTTTCAAATATTGAAATGACAAATCATTTGTATTTTGCTTTTATGGTGACAATATGTGTGTAGGGTTGGGTTTTAACAATATACTATTGCAATCAATGTTTTGACATAGATCAAATTATGGAAATTAGTAACATTTCTAAAATTATTTCAGAAATACTTTTACCAATAGGTAATAATTTTTTTGCAGATTATACTCCCAAAGAATATTGATTGCTTAGCTCCGCCAAAGTTTGTGCAAGTAATGATAATTAATTTATTAAAAAAAAAAGCAAGGACTTTGCAATAATTAAATTTATGTCATTATTAAAAAAAAATCCAAGATGCTGCAAAATAAATAAATATCATAATAAAAGTAAATTTAAATTAAATTTGTTCTTGAAATACAGAGCTACTTTTGCATAACAATTATAGACTTTCTTAATTCCTAAATAATCATATGTAATGTTCTAAGGCTTTCTCATATCTAATAGACTTAAATATCAATTGATTATGACAATTAATATTTAATTATGTATTTGTTTTTTAAAAATTCGCTTAGATAAAATTCCCAAATCAATGCTTAAAGGTAGATATTATTGAGGAAATTTTATTTTCAAGAAAATAAAAAGCAAATCTAATTAATTAATTTTTTTTTATAATTGTTAAATTAAATATATAATAATTTTTAAAAATAAAATTTATAATTATTAAAAATAAGTTAAAATGCAAATTAAAATCAATGAAAGCATCATGAACAAAAGAAAAACAATAAAGAGTTTTGAATACTAAAAGAATAATATGATTGATAATTAAATCAAGCCTGAATTTATTTTTTAACATTCAAAAATCTCCAGTACGAATCATGTCAATTAAAATTTTCAACTACTAGTTTCTGGATGAAAGTCTAATAAACATTTCATATATCATATTTTTTCATATAAAGTGATTTCAATTTAATTTTTAATTTTAATTAATGTATGGAAAACTAATAACTATTAATAATTATATAATGGATATATCAGATATTTAGAAAAAAGAATTTGATATAATTTAATGATCAATTATAATTATGAGCAATTCTTTATTATATAAATAATACACAAATATAATGGTTTAAATATCTCTAATTATAAAATATTAAAATAAACAAGTAAAAAAATTAAGATTTTAAATAGATTTGTCAACTTACAACACTTCATAATCTAAAATTAAAATTTTATCACTAGTTGTTCTAATATAATTTTAGTAATATTTAACAGAAGTATTGGAACACCAATGATTATCTTGAGTAAAATCAGATGCATATGAATACATGAAGAATTCATAATTCCAAAAAATGGACTATAATCTTTATTAGCGGGATATAGAGAATAATTTTCATTTTTAACTATTAAGAAATGAATTCTGGATATTACCATCTTCAAATGAAAATATAAGCCTTTAGCTTGGGATAAAACATAAAATGGTGATATGAAAACAAATAAAAAGAATTAAACCCTCAAATAATATCATTTGTTCCTTCAACTTTAGTGATCACAATTGCATTAGCATGACCATGACAAATATCCCAAAACGTTCTTGGAGCAAATCCATCTTTACTTCCTCGAAGAATTATTTGAAATTCGTAAATATTTTTTGTTAAAGAATAACTTGTTGGTCGATAATCAATTCATGATGAAATCATTCATTCATGTTATAGTTGAAAACGGTTCATTTACTCTTTTTGTAAATTTTGCGTTAAAATCAATCTTGGTGGGAGGATAATAGAATTTACTGGTTGAAAGGTATTGTTTCAGATCATTCCATAATTATTTATCAAAAATTTTCTCAGATGGCTTGACTTTATTCATATATCTGAACTTGAAACGTAAAAATAACGAATAAGCGGTGAATATTGTTATGCGATTGTTTTTAAAGTTAGACCATTCTTCCAATTTCCCAGGTAAAGTAGGATTCCGTGAAGTTTCCCATTTAATAAAATAATCCCAAATTTCCGATTCTTTCATCTGTAGGTCATCTCGATTTAAAATTGATACTAAATCAGATTCAGGAAGAGAAATGAATTCTGCTGATTCAAAAATAATACTTGGATGTTTTGCAATAATATCATTACAAAATTTTTCTAAATTTTGAAATTTGTTATTTTTAAAAATTAAAGGAAAAATGAGTTCTTAACCGATTCAATAAGATGATTTTCTAATTTCTCAGATAATTTCTTAAACTCCAATTTATAGGCAACAATCATCATTCAAACAAAGTTTTGGTATTCCTATATCCGGTATCAATAATTCCGCCGTAGATATATCTATATAAGTTATTCAAATTGTATTATTTTAATTCATATCATGGCGTAGTATATTATTAAAACATAATAATTAAATTAAAAACAAATTATAAAAGCCTTACTTGAGAATAATTTCAAACATTTGAGAAGAAATACCTGGTTTGGTAATTGTTTTAATATTATCATCATTATTGGGAACAGTTATTAATTCTTTATTAAAGTAAGATGACCGATAACGTAAGACGGCCGAAAGTGCAGTGAAGGCTTTTTTATTTGGTTCTTGACCAACTTCGACGATAACATTGTATTCTTCCTTATAATCAAGAAGTTCTGGTAAGTCTTGAGATAACTTTCCAAAAATTTAAATGTCATTTTTTTTTAAATAACTTTTTTTTTGTAATTTTTAAAAAGGATTGAAGTACAAACTTTTGTGTTAAAAATGTAATCGGGATTTTTACATTAATTGCCAATTCGGCAACCATGTGCAGTCAAATGTAAAAAAAAAAAATTTACATTATAATTTAAAAATAAATAATTTGTATGTATTCTATATGTATAATTTAAGGGGTGGGAAAGTATTTTTAAATTTCAAATTCTGTAATATATTAATTTATATTACAGAGTATGTATAAATAAATTTTGAGACTTCTAATAATTTTATTAAGTAAAAAATTAATGGACAATTTTGTTAAAATTTTAACAATTGATAATATTTATAATTGTTTTGTAAAATTTTGAATTTTATAACATTATATTAAAAATACTTTGATAATAAACTTAATCTCAGGGGTTTTTTAAAAAAATTTTAATACATTAGGTGAAAAATCGATGAACATAACTACGTAGTAATTAAATGTTATTTAAATGCAACGTTGCATCCGAATAATAATGCACGAAGGATAGTACTGCATCCGCTTTTTCTGATAAACTAAATTCTAATTATCTTATTACTTGTTAAATGCTAGCGTAGTTTTAATATCTCATGGTGATCTAGGTTTTTATAATGTGGATCATGACGTTTCGTTGGATTTCTTGTTTCGTGTCGTATATACACTGTAGTAGTATCATGCCTTCGCGCTGCCAAATTAATAATTAACTTAATGCTAACTAATTTAGTAATAGTATATGTATAGTAGTATTAAATATTAAAATTTAATTTATTAATTTTAATTTAATTTCTAATGTCTTAATGTCTTCAGGTTTGATGTTTTGAAAAGTATAGTTTTATCTAAAAAAATTTCATCTAAGCAAATCGAAAAAAAAATAAATACAAATATTTATACATAATTAAATTGCTAATCGTTATCTATCGGACCAGAGATCTGTCTGAATTCAGAACGTAAAACATTGAAATAAAATAAAACAAAATAACATAATAATATGGTTGACAATTAAAACCAAATCATTTTGCTTTTAATTTTAAAATTGCTAAATCTACAATGACAATACAAATCATTTTGATTTTAGTTTTAACTTACTGTATTTAAATAGTTAATGAATTAGAAATCTAAATAATCATTTCATATATTGATATAAGCAACGTCAGATATCAGATATATAGACAAACGAACTTGAATAATTAAACAAAGTAAAAAAAAAAATAAGATTTTAGATGGATTTTTTAATAACTTTAAATACTTCATAATCTATAATAGAAAATTTGTCATTAGTTGTTCTAATAGGTTTTTCACAATCATAAGCAGCATTTCTACACACATTTTGCTTATCTTGAGTAAAGTTAGATACATCTGAATGCATCATGAATTCACCATAACCAAAACATGGGCCACATCTACTTTTATCAGTATATAATAAAGCTCTATTTTCATTTTTAACTCTACTAAGAATTGAATTTTGGAGGTCACCATTTTTAAATGAAAATATAAAGCTTTCATTTGTATTCATCAAACCATTTTTTGTTTTATCCCAAGCCAAAGGATTAAATCCACCATTAATTTCATCTGTTCCTTCAACTTTAGTGACTATAATTGTATTAGCATGCCCACCACAAATATCCCAAAACGTTCTTGGAGCAAATACATCTTTACTTCCTCGAAGAATCAACTGATATTCATAAGGATTATTCCTTGTTGTTCGATAATCAATCCATGATGAAATCATTGATGCATGTTCTTCATCGATTATAGTTGAAAATGGTTCATTTACTCTTTTTGGTAAATTTTGCGTTAAAATCAATCTTGGTGGAAGGATAATAGATTTTACTGGTCGATCTGGAAGCAAAAGGTATTGTATCAAATCATTCCATAATTGTTTATCAAGAATTTTTTTATATAGCTTAATTTTATCTATGACGTCTGAACTTGAAATGTGAAAATAACGAATAAGCAGTAAACATTGTTGTAAGGTTGTTTTTAAAGTCATTAAATTTTCGTCAGACCATTCTTCCAATTTCTTGCGTAAAGTAGATTTTGTGCGGTTCCCCACTTAATTAAATAATCCCAAATTTCATTCTTTCATCTGTAAGTTATCTCGATTTAAAATTGACATTAAAGCAGATTCAGGAAGAGAAATGAATTCTGCAGATTCAAAAATAATACTTGGATGTTTTACAATAATATCATTACAAAATTTTTATAAATTTTGAAATTTGTTATGTTTAAAAATTGAACAATAAACAAAGGAAAAATGAGATCTTAACCAAGAAGCTTTGGATTCAATAATATTATTTTCTAATTTTTCTGATAATTCTTCAAATTCAAGCTCGTTAGCAAGAATCATTAAATCGTATATAGTTCTGGTATCCATATTTTCGGTATCAATAATTCCGCCGTAGATATATCTATCAAATTTTCAATTATTTTAATTTAATATTTCATGTCATAACGTAGTATATTAGAGTACAATAATTAAATTAAAAATAAATAGTTTTAGTATTATTATCATCATTAAGAGAAGTATTTGTTAATTCTTTATAAAATGAGATGAACGATAATGTAAGATGGCTGAGTGCGCAGTGAAGTTTTTTTATTTGGTTCTTGACCAACTTCGACGATAATATTATATTCTTCTTTGTCATTAAGGAGTTCTGACAAGTCTTGAGATAATTTTCTAAAAATTTAAATGTCATTTTTTTTAAAAAAATTTAATTTTCTTTTGTAATTTTTAAAAAGGATTTGCAGTACAAACATTAACTTAATAAATGCAACGTTACATCCGAATAATACTTTTGGACAATGCACGTGGGACAACACCGCCTCCGCTTTTCCGCTAAACTAAATTCTAATTATTTTTCTACTTGTTAAATGCTAGGCTAGTTTCAATATTTCCTGGTGACCTACATATTTACAATATGGTGTGGATCATGACGTTTCGTTATTTGCGGATTTTGTACTTCTGATCGGAAATAAAAAACCTGTCAGCCGAAATTCAACTGAACTGGATCAGTTTTGACTATTGAAATAACTGAATATTTATAATATCCAAGTGGCAAATTTTTAACCATTATCTTTAAATATTAAACATTTATTTGTGATATATTTAGAAAAGACAAAAAATACATAAATTATAATAAATATTTTCATTTTTTATATTTTATATTGATTCAGCATTAGATTCGAAGATGTGGATAGTTAAAAATAATAATTTATTAAATATTTGCAAAAAATTATTTCGGAAATTTGTATGCTATCTTCTTAATTCTTACCATTAGAATATTTCATGAGAATGATAATAATTGATAATTAATATGCATATATATCTTCATGGTAAAAAATCATCGGTATTATTTACAATTTACAGAGATAAAAAATAATATTGCTAGGCAAAAGAGAATAACTAAATATTAAATATTATTAAAATACCAGTACGTGCATTATACTATAGTGTTCTAAAGGCAATATATAATATATGCGTTGAGAAAATTTAAAAAGTACAAAATAGAAATATTACAAATTTACCATTCAAAAATGCTAGACAATAAAAGATCTACAGCATAGTAATGCGACATAAACATATACTGTATACATATAATAGAATAAAAGAATATTGAGCAAGTTATTAATGTGTGTATCTAAGGAGAAGTGTATTTGTTGTTCAATAATTTATTTAAATTTCCTTTTTTGAAGACAAAAATATGAAGGATATGATCTAACTAAAAATCATTCGGATCAAAATGTGATGTTTACTTATAGAGTAACACGAATATATAATTATGATCGTCAGCATCAGCGAAGCATCTACGTTCTGATCAAAGAAGCTAATCTTGAATAGGAAATTAAAATTTTGGTAATTTATCATTAAGATCTTTCCATTTATTATTCATTTAATTATCTTATATTACACAAAGAAAGATTGTCCAATTATCATTGTAATCAAAAAAACCAATGATAAGGTCTTTTTATTAATGTACCATTTTATTAAAAATATTTTGTAAGAAATTAGATAATTAGTAATGATTATAAGGTTTGTAAATAAAGTTTAACCATTCAACAGTCAAAATTGTATCTCTGTCTAAAATAATAAATAATTACGTGAAACAATGGTAACCTTTTCGATATTTCCGAGATTTCTTTTAATTATTTTAGCTAAAAATGGTGTACATATGATGCGACATTGAAGTTATTTGGGCGACTTAAAAATATTTAATATATGGGGAACATTTAACTAAAAAAGGAAAGTGTATAGTCAAATAACATTATTGTAATATTTAAAATAGTATTAGGATATTCTTCAAGATATTTATACATAATTCATTATAATTTATAAATAATCTAAATAAATTTTTTAAATTATTATCAAACGATAATAATAATAATAAATTTTTTTTATGTCTGTGATCGTGATTAATAAAATTGTAACAAATGACAAATTCAATCTTAAAAATTATTTCTATTAGTGTATTTTACATGTACATACGAATTTATTTCTTTAGGATAAGCATTTATAATGTTGCAATGGTCAATTATGTTATATCAAAAAAAAAGGGGAGTTGCTTGTTAATATCAATATATTGACATCAATGGTCTCATTACATTTTACCCCTTCGTCAGTGTCAGACCACGAAATTCTTTCTTTTATCTTTCAATCGACTAACTGATCTCAGTTGAAAATTTACATATTTAATCGAATGAAAAAGTCCTCTTTAGACCTATTTATTTATTTTTTTAAACAAAATATTTTTATAAAAAATATAAATGAATAACTTATTTGACATTCTCGTTAATATAAATAGAACATCAATCTTTCCTCCATCATTAACACTTGAAGAAGTTATCCTTCATTTCAATTCCAAAAGACCTTTTAGAAGTCACATAAACTGTCACGGATATATGCTGTGCAGAATTTCGGTCGCTAGAGAATGCAAAAGATTGGGTGAAAACAATAAAATGATAATCGCCGGCGTAACGAGTTACTTATGGAAGGAGGCTAACAGCCAACAGAGGTCGGAATACATAGATTTGGCTCAACGAGCCAGAACTCTATATAATTTTTGAACTTCTTTTATTTTGAGCTATATCGAAACTTTTTATAAACTTATTAAACTAAAAGAGATTATTCATTCTAAAAACATAAAATATGAAAGACGTGGCACTTTTCATACAAATCTTTAAACTTTTAACGTTATTCTTAAATTTCGTGGATCATTCTTTGTTTTCTTAATTATTATCGTCATTATTTTTATAATATAGAACATTCGATTTAGATTTAAATTATTGTATGATATGATTATTTTTCTTTCACAAACTAACAAACAAGCACAAACACAACGCTTTATTAAACGTATAAAAATATTATTCGAATTATTTTTATTATAATATCGTATTTCGAGTTAGAATTAAATGGTTGTCTTTTTTTTTTTTATTTAAATTAATGGATTTTTATATGAAATAAATAATAAACTCCCGTTTAAAAATATTGTGACCTTGCTTCTATTGGCCGAAAAAAAAACTTAATTTGTATAAATTTGTATAAATTAAAAATCCAACAGTATGGAACAAACAAACAAATAAAGTGATCTAAATTGGTTATATTTGGCGATTTGCATGTGCGAAAAGGGGATATTTAATTAATGAAATAAACCTGTTTCCAGTGAATGCAGTGTTACAATAAACAATACAATTATTATTATTATTATTAGACTCCGACTCCTTATATACGAGTACTTTGCAATATAAATATACAAACTATAATATTATGAAAAAAAAATTTTTCTTTAAAATAAGATAAGTAGATTATAGAAGGCCAAGAAGTTTGTAATTATCAAATTATGAATATTATTGTTCTTAATTTCCCTTAAATTCTTTTAACGTCACAGTTATTACAATAATTCAAAAAAAATCTTTATATTTTATATACTTTATATTCTTTATAAATGCTCTATAAATAATTTCTTATAAATAAGAATTAATGTTGCACAACCTAAACTTTAAAAAAAATTATATTTCTTTAAGATTTGTAAGTTGATTTCAAGAAGAAGAAATTGTTTGTCATTCTTTTCTTTTAAAAAAAATAATTTTAATTCTGATTCGTAAATATCGTAAATAATATAACATAACAATGCACTATATTGTAAATCTTGAAAAGAAGAGAAAGGAAAGGAAAAATGACGACTTCAAATCTTTCAATCGAAGATTTAATTGTTAGAATAGATTATCCTCCTGAATTTAATAATCCTGAATATTTGTTGCTACCATTCTCAATATCAACAACAACAGTAATAATACTCACACTTCATGCCTTCGACCTCGACGTCCCTATAATGCATTTCTTTTATTTAGTTTTCAAGTAAATTTTCTGTTAACCACAGTATAATAAATTGAATGATCACTTATCATATAATAAAAAGAAAATTACTATTAATTCTAATAAAATAGTTTTAACAATGAAATTAAGTGAAATTTATACTTCACAAAAAGCATTGTAACTTTGTGTGAAATGATGTTTAAAAAAACGAAAAATTGTATTGAAAATTAGGTTGTTTTTTATTAGCAAAAATTATAATTCGCTGGCTATAACAAATTTAGAGAATTTCAAAAAAACAAAATGGAATAAGCAAACCAAATTTATTTAAAAATAAATAAAAAAAAAGAAAATACAAAGACAAAATAAAATAGAAAATAAGTTATTTAAACAATTCCTTTTTATAAAATATTAATAGAAATATATTATCGACTTAATGAAAAATCGACAAAACCTATCATTGTTCTTAAGTAAAATGAATTTGACTACTACTCAGATTTAAACACTCACAACATTGCATTGTATATTACAATGTAGTTATTACTATACATAAATCTTTAATACATTATCTTGGTTCCAAAGGAGACATATATTTATTATTAATATGCGTGAGAAAAAATTGAAAAACTTACCATTCGAAAATCCTTGAATTTGTCAATTGCGTTGCGTTAAATTAAATCATGTTTAACTTTACATTATTCGATTGACTTCAACTCAATAAAAGTGACATCTCTAAACATTTTTTATTATCAAATATATATTAGGGTCTCATGACTTCGCCATCCAAAATCAAATGTAGAAAAATCAAAAAAAAAAAAATCAAGATATTGTTCGACAGGAATAAGAAATCATTTTTCATATATAGTAAAAATAAATTAATTATCTGATGCACCAAATTCTATAGCATTGTCATTGTAATATGACACATGCATTGTAATTTGACATTGTATGCTCATAATAATAGAATACCATGTTATCAATGCGTGTATCTAGAGGAGAAGTAATAATTTAGAGTCGAAATAGTGCTGATTTTCAACTATTTCCGATTGGAAATCATTCGCTGCCAATTGGAATCAGAAATAAGTATCCCAGATTCGAAAGAAAATAATTCTGATAATCATACCCAGAATCGGAAAGAAAATAGGGATAATACTGAATATGATAGATTGATTGGTTAGTTTTGAATCTTCTTTTATTCGCATTATTCCTCATGAACTATTTTATTTTATTTTTGCGTATAAATCAATTTTTTTTTCTTTAATCATGTATATTTTCAGTATTTTTAATACGCATATTATAGCATTAATAAATTATAGTTATTATTTTAGAATACAAAATTCAACCAAATTCAACCAAATTAACGATCGTAGTATTGCCTATATGAATAACGATTGAAACGATTAAATTTTAGAACTATTATTATTACGATAGAAAGATTAAATGAAAGTAAATATATTTAATATTATGGGAAAATAATGAATCAAATAATTTCATTGTTTAACAAAAAGATTATTGGTGTGTAACTGGATAGCCAATATTTTTGCTGTTACTTTGAAAATATTATTTATTTTTATTTTTTTTTTATTTTTTATTTTTTTGTATTTTATTTATTTTCATTTTATTTATTTTATTTATTTTATTTTTACTTTTTTTTTTAATGTAGTTAAATAAATTGTTATTAAATGCACGTAAATATTTAGTTGTAAAATATAACGTTTATTCAATTATATCAAATAAATTACAAGTGAAACAATGAAGAAACGAACTATAAAGCAACGAAACAAAATATGAATACCATTATAATAATAATTAAAAATATTTTAAAGCTAAAATAACATCTATAATTATTTTTAATTAACTTTAACGTTGAATATAAGAATATTGAAAATATTTAAAAAATATTATATACTAAAAATCAAAATTATAGTTTTATATAAATTTAATTAATTAAATATAAAAATTATAAATAATTCAATGAAACAAGTAACTAAATATATATTTTCTGAGTTGATATTTGAATAATTTGAAATAATATTTGAAAATATAATTTGGATATTATTATTCTATATCAATTTGAACTCCATATTTTTCAATAACTTTCCAATGTTCATCACTTAATGTAAATCGATATCGATGCGCTTGTATTGTACGTTTTACAATAATCCTTTTATTTCTTCCTCCTCCTTTACGACACCACCCTTTAAAAAGTTTTTCTAAACTTTCGGCACTAAATGCCCCCATTCTAATTTCAATAGTTTCAAGTGATTCAGGTACTTTTTCACCAATTTGACATAATAATTCTTCAGCATCCAATTCTTTTTCATAACCAAATGATAAACTCCTTAATTCATTAAACTTATTATGAAATATTGCTATTGCTTGTATAATATTTAAATTTAGTAAAGTTAATTCGGTAACCTTTGTACAACAATTTAAAATTACTGAAAGCACATCAAATGGAATTGAGTGATCTATATCTAGACAAATATTTTTTAAATTTGTATTGGCCGTTTCTAGAATTTTTGCAATAAATTTGTGAGCATCCCCATTAAGTTGATAATTTGTATGAAAATAATGAAATATACTTAATTGGTTAAATGATGGAGCAAAAAATAAACAATCCAATTGATTCAATCCATAACAATTTTCAATATAAAGTTCTTTAAGTGAAGTAAATCGTCCAATTGGTAATAATTTCTTCTCAAAATCATAAAATCTTACAAATTTTAAACGAAGACTCTTTAATGTTTCTTTTTGACTAAAGATAACCGATAATAATGAATTACAATTTATTTTATAACAATAATCAGTAATTGATAGATTTTCTAACTGTTTTTGAACACTAATAAGATTTTCTAATAATAAGACTTGAGATTCTGACTTAAATTCCAAATCCATATTTAAAATATTATCACAAATTAATGCTAATGATCCATATAATGTACCAATTAGTTCATCATTTAATGTCGACGAAACAAATGTCTCTAATTTCTTAAATACTTTCGGGGACTTGAGAATTGAACAAATTAAATCATCATTTAGAAAATTTTTAAAAGCAATTTTGGTCATTTGAAAAGAATTCAAAAATGTGCAACGATTTGTTATTAATTCACATATTTCACGAAATAATATTCTTGATTTGGTGACAATGATGGGTTTTTTACTTTTATTATTTTTATCAATATCTTGATCTGAACTAAAAATTTGTTGTGAATATATGGAAATAAAATAAGATAAATTATCAATTCTAACTTTATGAATGAATGATGGATAATCAAAAGTAGCTTGAGGTGGTGAAGATGATAAATCAAAACCATTTTGAGTAAGTAAAGTTCTAGATTGAGTATCCAAACATGATATATAAGCTCGAATACATAATGCTTTCTTCTTCAACTTCTTATAACCCATCCAACGAAATTCTTGATCCAAAGGTAATCCCCAAAGTATAGGTGCAGTAACCCTACACCAGAATCGATTAACTAATAAGGATGAATGTAAATCTTGAGTTGAACGAGATGATTGAACATTATTATTTAAAATTTTTATTAATATTTCTGTGGGAATTTTATTTGCCATTTATTTTTGATCGAAATTTCAAAAAAAAATAATTATACCTTTATATAATATTTATCATTCGACGCAGCTCATGATTAACAAAATAACAAACAATAATACGTAGAACCTACTCATTATTGTATCATACACAAAAAAATAAATTAAAATATTTATGTGAAACAATATTCCAAATTGATCGTTACTTATGCTACAAATTTGAATGATCTTCTGGTAAATTTCCAAGTTTATTATTTCTTCACTGAAACTGTGCCTCATAATCCCTTCGCCGCATCAAAAAAAAAAATTTTAGACTGCGCTTTAATATCCTAAAAGAAAATTAAGTTAGAGTATGGTTTGCTTGCTGGTCAGTCAGTGTTATTACCTGATCTTTCTGGAAGAGCCTCAATTATTCTGGTTGTTTAACTGGGAATTTTGATCATTAATGTACTTGTTGTTACCTGATTTTTTGGAATTTTGATCATTAATATACTTGTGACTTTGTCTTCAACATTACCTTCCACAATACCTATTAATACTTTGGTATGGGCTTTGGTAAATCTTTTTCTTTCAGGTTAAGAACATACATTCGATTCAATTTACTGATATCTTAACAATAAAAATTTATAGTTTCTCTGTAAATAAGAACAAAGTTAGATAGATTTTTCTAGTTAATTGTTATTATTTTTTTTTATTATGAAAATTATGTCGTTTAATATAGATAATCCCGTCCATCATAAAATAATTTAAGTTTATCGTTAGATAATTCTTTATCTAAACTTTCTGTTAAAGGAGTAGATAAAAGTTGATGACAATGGTCATTATCGTGATTATCGTCATTCAATAGGTTAAAAATGACTCCGTCAGATTTTTATCAATAACGGACTGAAATTCACAAGGTGGTGTTAAAGGGATTGGGTCTCAGAATTTTTGGTCATCTACAGTACATTGTGACAATGATGACGATGACGACGGCGACGACAATGCCGACGACGATGGCGATGTATCGTAAAGAAAATGAAATAAAAAGAATATTTGAACAACTACAATTATTATAGTTATTACCGTTGTTTTATGTTTTTTATAATAAAATTGTAGCAACTTTTATTCATAGTATAAATAAATAAACTAAGAAATTAAGAAAATCATAAGAGATCGAAGAAAAAAAAATTTGAGGATGAAATGATAGGAGTGTTTGATAAATAAGTTTAATAAGTGATCGTCGGTAAACATGGCATCAGGAAATTTTAATAGGCGAAAATTTGCGCAAATTTCCGGCACCTTCTAAATAGTGCGCAAAAAAATTTTCGCTAATTTCCGCGAAAATTTTATGCGCAAATTTACACAAATTTTCGAAGTAAAAATTTTCCTGATGTAAATAAAATAAATTAGTTAAGCAAATAAGTTATATAGTTTGCAGAGAGAAGGTAATGTCTCCATTACATAAAATTGATTTTTTTTTTTTTTTGCAATAAAACTTGATCTAATTTTATGCGACGTCAAAGATTCACATTTTGATTAAAATTATCCATTCTTAATTTATATAATTAACAATAATTAAGAAATATTATGTATTTTTTAGGGTATTTATATGAAATAGAGAACTTATAGCATATAGATTTCAAAAGTTTTGAAGGTTTTAACACTTAAAACATAAATATTTGGTATTTAATAAATTTGAAAATGCATGATTAGTTTTATATTCTAATCATAGATTTTAAAGGGTAAATATAGAAAATTAATACATGTATAATAATGATAAATCATGTATTTTAATAATTATAGCATGAGATAAAAATTATATATACAAATATATTCAATAAAATGATTAAATATACTTAGTATACATTAAGTTTGTAATGTTTAAAAAATTATTTTTTAGATGCTTTATTTTTATTAAATAATTATTATTTTGTTATTTCATTTGTTTCATCTATTTCATCTTTTTTTTTGTTACTATTAAATCATGTGAATAATGGAAAATAACTATTTTTTTCGGACTTCACTTATGATTATATTTGTTAGGATTATACATAGTACTATAAGGTTTGACTATTATAAAAATGACCGAAGATAATTTACCTCGTAGGTTTTAAACTTGTATTTACTTAATTTAACTTTAATTATTTAATTTAAACGATATCAGAATAAGAAATCGTGTGATTATCATACACTAATCGTATAAATTTTCTGTTTTTCGAGTTTCAATAATTTACATTATCAAAAGAAGAAAAATAAAAATGTCTTTAAAATTTTTTGACAAGTTATCTCAAAATTTTATCGCAGTTCTTAATGATAAAGATGATTATAATGTAATAATTGAAGTCGAAAATAAGGAAAAATCGTTTACGGCACATTCCAACGTATTGAAATTCCGATCGTCTTATTTCCGTAGAGAATTAGATAATATCCAGCCAAATGAAAATAATATTAAAATAATCGTCAAGTCAAGCATTTCTGCTCAAATTTTTAATGTTATTCTTCAGTAAGTTTCTATCAAAATAATATGAATGGTATTTCTTATACTTATATTGAATATTTAGTTTATTTATTATTATTTCGTTTATTATTTATTTATTTTTTTTTTTAGATATATTTATGGAGGAATTGTTGATTTAGAAAATTGTGAAACTAGATTTATTTATGATTTAATGTTGGCTGCTGATGAATTTGAACTTGAGGAACTAACTAACAAATTAGAAACTCTTCTTATTGAAACTAAAGGCTCCTGGTTAAGAACACATTTTTCTTTTATTTATCGTTTTATTTTTAGCAGAAAGGAATTTGAAAAATTAAAAAATTTCTTTAATGATATTGTTGTAAAGTATCCAAACCTTATTTTTGATAGTTCAGATTTTACTTCTCTTGAAGAATCCGCAATAGTGTCTCTTCTCAAACGAAATGATTTGCAAATTGAAGAAATTAAAATTTGGAACTATATCATCAAGTGGGGAATTGCTCAGACTCTTACTCTTCCTAAAAAACTTGATGAATGGACCAAGGATGATTTTCTTACATTAAAAACTACTCTACAACAATGTTTACCGCATATTCGTTATTTTCATTTATCAGCTATCGAAGTCTTTGATAAAATTGAACCATATAAAAAAATTCTCGATAAACAACTTTGGAAAGATATAAATCAGCATATAGTAGCTCCTGAACGACCAGTAAAATCCATTATTTTGACGCCAAGAACAGTTTTGGTTACAGAGTTATTTCCTTGTGCAGAAGCACCGAGAGAATCTTTTTCAACTATTATTTCTGACAAACATGCAGCAGAAATTTCCACATGGATTGACCGTAAGACTACTGAATATACTTTAACAAATATTCCATATAAATTTGAATTAATCTTACGTGGAACTCAAGATGGGTTTGCACCACAAACATTTTGGAATATCTGCCATGGTCACGCTTGTACGGTAATTTTAGTAAAAGTTAAGGAAACAGATGAAATTGTTGGAGGTTATAATCCATTGGCATGGGATAAAAATACTAATGGTGAATGGATGGAACAAATGATAGTTTTATTTTCTCATTAAAAAATGGTAAAATTCAAAATTCAATTCTTAGCAGAATAAGAAAACCTAAAGATGCAATTCGTAATATGTCCAAAAAGGATCAAAAATACTTCGGACCACATTTTGGTGATTTTTGGATGTATAGTGATAAATTTAATTTCGCTTTAGATGATCTTTGTGTCAGTAAAAATTATGGCTATTATAAAAAACCTATAAGAAAATCATCATTTGGCTTTTCAATCATCAATTATGAAGTATTTAAGATTGTTAAGAAAACTATTTAATTCGTAATCGTATAAAAATCAGAATATTTATTAAGCAAAATTTTGGGCGATCATAGAAAAATTTTTGGATACTAAAACAAAAATATTGTACAACTTAAAAAAATCTGGATAAAAAAACTGCCAATTTATTTTAAATCGAAATAAAAAAATTATATTTATTTTCGCAAACTTTTATAAGAAGGAAAGCGAGATTTGGACATGTATAATTCGTAAAATTTGTAAAATTTGGTCATTTCAGCCGAAATTACTATTAATTTGGCCAAATTTAATAAATTTTATTTTGTTTTCGTCACTATAGTTTTTTATTAGTAAAAAAGCACTAATTTATTGTATACAGGTTTTAATGAAGTTCTGGGATAAGGTTATCAGCTGAGGTTAGTTGTATTTTAAAAAATCGTCGATTTACAGTACTACGATTAATTTGAGAATTGCTAAAGCTCATCGGTAGTGATTGTCACCACTGGGCAAAATTAAATTTACGTGGGCAAAGTACTTGATCAGATGTAATTTTGCTCGGCGGTGACAATCATCACCGGTGAGCTTTAGCAATACCCGATTAATTATAGAAATTTATTATTAATCTTGATCACGTGCTTATGATCTTCACACGGATTACGAATTAATAATTTATCTATTTATTTATCCGAAATGCATAATTTCTCAAAAAATGATTACTTTTAAACAATTAAACTGTTTATTCCATTATTTGAATATTTTTTACTTTGGTGTTACAAATAATAAGTCATTTTTTTAATTTAATTATTTCATTTTTATAGAGAATAACGAAGCAAAAGATAAAATAAGTGATATCTTCCGCAGCTTTTATCAACAACTTTTTCGAAGTAGAACTAAAGTTTTCCGATCCTCTTATTATGGGTCATGATAAAATAGAAAAAGTAAACTTTAATCTGGCGTTACTTTTCGTCCATTTCGTCGTTTAAATGGGCTATTGGTATTTTCGATAAAGAATTATTCCATTATATTGACTCAGATTTTAAATCTCTTTTAATTTTACAATTGGAGCTGAGAAAAAAAAAGAACCTATATTGAAAAAAAACTCAAAAGAAATGCATTTTGGATGTCGAGGTCGAAGGCATGAAGTGTGAGAATTGGTATTGTTGTTAGAGCTGTTGTTATTGGGAATAAAAGCAACAGATATTTAAGAATATTAAATTCAGGAGAAAAATTTTTTTCGCGGTCTATCTAACAATTAAAGCATTTTCTAAATCTTCGATTGAAAAATTGATAGATTTATGTGTATTTATATCTTATATTATTTACGGTATTTACGAAATCGGAATGAAATTATTTTTTTAAAAGAAAAGAATGGTGAGATCAACTTACAAATCTTAAAAGTTTAGGGTTGGGCAACGTTCATTCTTATTTATAAGAAACTATTATAGAGCATTTATAAAGAATATAAAGTATAAAATATGATGCACTGATGAAAGCTTTTTTTTTTTTGAAGTATTGTAATAAGTGAGAAAAAGAATTTAAGAGAAATTAATAATATTTTATAATAATTTATAATTTAATAACTTCTATAATCTGGTTTTTAAAAAAAGTTTTTTTTTGCATATTTTCAAAGTATTTTTTTCATGCACAAAAACAACTCGACCATTTAATTCTAACTCAAATGAATAAATACGATATCGTAATAAAAATAAATCCGAATAATATTTAACATATAATAAAAGCGTAAAATAATCATATAGTCGTAATTCATAATTTAAATAATTTAAATTGAATGTTCTGTATTATAAGTGTAATAATGTAATGATAATATAATAATAAGAATAAAGAAAGCAAAGAATGATTCAAGAAATTTAAGAACAACGTTAAAAGTTTTCAAAATAATAAAAATTTGTATGATAAAGTGCCACGCCTTTCATACTCAATGTTTTTTGAATGAATAATTTTTTTTTAGTTTGATAAGTTTAATAAAATGTTTTAATATGGTTCCAAATAAAAGAAGAAAATTCATTAATTTTAATATTAAAAAATATAAAGAGTTTTCACTCTTTGTGCCATATCAACGTATTCTGACTTCTGTTGGCTTGTAGATTCCTTCCATAAGTAACTCGTTACACCAGAAATTATCATTTTATTATTTTCTCCCAATCTTTGGCATTCTCTAGCGACCAAAATTCTGCACAGCATATATCCGTGACAGTTTTTATGGTTTCGAAAAGGTCTCTTGGAATTGAAAAGACGGATAACTTCTTCAATTGATAATGATGGAGGAAAGATTAATGTTCTGTTTATATTAACGAGGAGGTCATTTAAATTATTCATTTATATTTTTTATGAAAATATTTTTGTTAAAAAAAAAAAAATAAATAAATAGGTCTTATAATTTTAAATCTCTAATAAAGAATGAATTTTTGAATAGATGCAAAAATGAAGAAATTCTTTATTATCGGAAAGGATAATTTTTTCAAGCACTTAAATATGTAATTTTTCAACCGAGATACTTAACATCCGACGAAGGGTATAATGCAGTTTTGAAACCACAAAAGAAGTCAAGATATTAACGAGCAACTCGGTAACCCCTTTTTTTATATAATTTACCGTTATAACATTTATAAATTTCAATGATGTATGCTCAGCAGATAATAATATGGCGAATCAATTAATTTACGATTTATAATAATTACAAGTAAATCTGGCGCCTAACACCAATAACTTGAATGATTAAAAATAAAAATAAGTTTGATTACATTTAGAAATAAAAATTAATTCGTTTTTATAATGACAATCACAACAAAAAAAAATCTTTTTTTTTCTTTGAATTTATTTATAGAATAAAATATGATAATAGATTAAATTAATTTGTAAAAATTTATTTAAATTATTTATATATTAAATATTTCTACATTAAATAGCTTTAATTTTAACTTTAGTAGCGCATTATATGCATAATTTTTAGCTTTGTATCAGGCGTAAAAAAAAATTATTAAAAGAAAATCCAGAAGGGTTATCATTAATTTTACGTAAATATTTACGTGATGGTCAGACAAAACTTTATTTATAAACTTTATTATTCAAATTTTTTAAAAATTGTCTCTCTCAGGGCAATCCCCTTCTACTTATGAATATTTCTATTATCAAATTGATAATTAATAAATGAAACATTGATAAAATGACATGTTATTTGGTTACAATGATTTTTTTTTATCCAACGGAGTCTTTCTTCAATTGTAGATCTTCTACATATAAAAATATTGTAAATTTATTGAAACTTACCAAAAAAATATTTTACCGTTCGACCCATCGTTGCCCAAGCTAAGCTTGAGAACTGATGGCCAAAACCCCATCAGATAAACCATTTAGTTACAATGATAATATATCTGGTTAAAATGATATACATAACATCAATTATAATATACTTTGATAAAATGAAATTACCTAATTACATAATCCATTAGAACGTTTAATCTTAATATATAATTTTTTTTAATGAAGATCTTTCCGGACAATCATGCCTGGTTGTTTCTATTTTTCTCACGCTGATTGACAAATATTTAGTTACACTGCTTTTACCCCGCAATATTTGTAGAAGACACTCGTATCGCAAGATTCATCAAAAAAAAACCTAAAACAATCTCATTACATAATCATTAGAAGGTCTTGAAAAGAATCTTCTTTTTTTATTTATGTACAGTATATCGAAAATCATATCAAAAATGAAATGATACTGCATATTACTTTTAAATGGAATTATTGATTTTACCATGATAATGTGCGGAATATTCTAATTATAAATTCTTATTGCTGACGATTTCATTGAGGTATTACTATTAAAATTTTCGATTTTCATGTTATTATTTGCACAACGTTTGAATAAAATGACTGTTTTTTAATGTAAAATACATATAATAAAATTTTTTGATAATATATATATAAATATAAACCAACTAAAAGAATTAATAAATGAAATTAAAATTAAAAATTTCTCCATAACAAAGATTTAATTCAATCGAACGCAGCAGCGTACAACAACATACATAAAAATCAACTTGTCACGGAATATCCACATTCAGAAATTAAATAATTTGTGATTAATGCTGTTTACAACAGCTAATACAATATAAAGTCAACTGTAAAAAAAAAAATAATAAATAGATTTTAGTACATAAAAAAATATTTAATAATATATTTATTTATTCCTAATAAAAATATGTTTACACGGCATTGTATTTCTTCTGGTCATAATCATTTCATCCTTGCCTTTTATATTATTATCATCTTTTTTATTTTTATCTTATCATCACATCCACCATCTATTAATGATATTTTTTATTTATAATTAATTCAGTTATTTATTTAAAATAAAAATAAAAATAAAAATTATATACAGTACCTTCAATCTCATCACAAGATACTGCAGCGTCTCGATCACAAGGCATCCATTCTATTACTTCCAAATATTCATTAACATTTAATTGTGAATCTTGAATGAATTTATCTATTTTAACATTTCCAGTCGTAAATCATTTTAGAAATGTTTCGAGTTTGCACCAATCTCAAGTATTTCCTTGATTGCATTCTGAGCGTATTCCATATACCATTCTTTTGTTTGGCTATGGTATGAAAAGTAGAATTTTTTTTTTTTTTTGAAAAAAGAAATATAAATTACATTTAAAATTGCAAGTTGTTTTTAGTATGCAAAAAAACGCATTTATTATTATTATTACAAAAATACGCAAAATGCTAGAATTGATTGGAAAATCGAAGTAAATTACAAATTAAAAATGAAGTTGAAGACAATTTCTTCGGACTTCGGTATTAGTCATACGAAATTCATTGAGAGATTATGTAACAATATGTATGTATGTATATCATTACTACAATTATTTTTTTTCCGAATAATAAAAATAACATGCATTAATCATTTCTTGAGTGAGACTATCATTATTATTATTTTTTTATTATTTAATTTATTACATAAATAAATTATTATTAATATAAATAACTCGTAATCTTTATATAATTATGATACAAAATTCCTTTTAAATGAAATCATATATGATAAAAGAATGAATACTCTGGAAAAATTGTATTGTAACTTTTCTTTTTTAATATATTTCATTGACCTATCATTCATTGTGAACTCATTCCATCAATTCATTTATTCGTCCATTTAATTACAATTAATATATTCGCATTTGATTTATTTCGTTGAAAATTAAGTTATTTCATCTTTTCCCCAAAATCATAATTCATTCTCAATAATTAATTAATTCATTTTCATCACGATATATTAATTTAATATCAATTGATAATTAAATTTATTTTTAATTTTAATTTTTGAACCAATATGCCTGCGTCTCACGTTTATTCGACCGCCGGAGCCAATGGAGTTCCAGATGCATCAATATATACAATCAAAGGTAAATGTACTTTTATCATTACAAAATATTTATAGAAATACTTTAAATCTATTCTGGAAAAATGAGACCGACTTCCTTCAGTCCTCCACCTTCAATGCCATAATTCAGTGTCAACGGCTTGTAGCCATTTTCGTCAATCTAGTTCCGCACTTGCCTTTATTCCAACAGCACCAGCTCCAGGACTTGTTGTTCCACAGAGGAAAATTACAATAAAACAATAAAGGGCAATTTAAATTGCTAAAAAAATAAAAGAAGATGGTGATTTGCAAACAATAAAAAAAATTGAACGGGACATTACTAAAGAAATTAGCAAGACTGGAATAAATCTATAGAAAGTAGAAGGAGACACAATTAAGGTCACATAGACCCACAAAATGGGTTTCTTTATATAGTGAATCTGGCGGAAGTTTGAAATAACTGGTATATTGCGTCAGTTGATTTTTACAAATTAATTGTAGCATAACTTAGGTTGGGTTATCAGAGAAAGAAAGTATGAGACAAACTTACAGCAGTTTAGGCACATGTCCATTGGGGAAACAATAATAAAGAACTTCATAACATAATGAAGAGATTACAAACCCCAAACTTTGGAACACGGTGAAAGGTAAAAATGTGTTCAGGTGGACAAGTGTACAGATGGCGGCGAATTAGATTTGGGGGAAGTATAGGAGTCAATAGCTAGTCGATGGGAGAAATCTCTGGTGGAATGATCAACTAATTTTTTTTTTTTATTCATGATGGATTTTCAATTTTCTTTGATTGATTATAAGTATTATGATCATAATAAAAAAAATTAGATTATTCATTTTGGCGCATTTCATCGTTATTAAATTTAGTCAAAAACATAAATTCTAGAATTTTTTTATCTAAAAAAATTCTAAAAAAAAATTATTTAGAAACGACATTTAAATTTAGAAAGTCTCAAGTCTTTTCAGAACTTCTTAATGATAAAGAAGAATACGTTGTTATTGTCGAAGTTGATTACTGTACACTCAGTTGTCTTGCATTATCGTTCAATTTACTTTAATAAAAACTGTTCCCAATTATGAAAATATTAATAAAACTAAACTAAATATTTCTGCTCAAATTTTCGAAACTATTCTCAAGTAAGAATTTTATAATCTGTATTTGTTTTTTTGCCATAATATTTTTAATTTTGTTCTTGATTAACTTCAATAATAACGTAGTGTTCCCCTTATCATTAAGAAGTTCTAAAAGGTCTAGAGATGACTTTTCTAAAAAATTAAATGACATTTTTTTAAATTAACTTTTTAGAATTTAAACCTTCTTTTGTAATTTAGAAGTGATTGGATATAAACTTTAATATAATGTATAAATTCTTATGCATCTTAAAATTAATTTACCAAAAATAATTCATTAAAAATAAGTTATATAAATTGAAACTTAAATTAAATAAAGCATTACAACCAAAAAGAGTTTTAAGCACTAAAATAAAATAAAATAATGATATAAACAAAGAATGAATTTATTTAATTGTTTTTACTTTATTTTTAATACTGAAAAATCTACGGTACAATTAATGTAGGTAGGTATATCAAATAAGTAATAATTATTTCATATAAAATAGTCGCGAAGATTAATTAATTTTAAGTTGAAGTAACATGAAAAACTACAGTAGCGTTATTAATGATAATTTTGATTAATTAATATAATTATATAATTATATAATTACATTATAATCGATATAATCAATATCAGATATATAGACAACCGAATTTGATTGTTTTATTGAATATATTTATGAGTAATTCTTTATTATAGAGAATGATTACAATACTCATGTTTTAATGATTTATATCACTAATTATAAAAATAATAAAGATTTTAGATTGATTTGTTAATAACTTTAAATACTTCATAATCTTTAATAGAAAATGTACCATCGGTGGTTCTAATAGATTTTTCATAATAATAATTATTACCAGAACACCAACTTAGCTTATCTTGAGTAAAATCATATACATTTGATGCCATGACGAATTCACCATCTCCAAAATATGGTCCATATTTATTTCTATATCTAGAATATGATAAAGCAGAATTTTCATTTTTAACTCTGCTAAGAATTGAATTTTGTATGTTATCATCTTTAAATGAAAAAATAAAACTTTTATTGGTTTTAACCCAACAATCTTTTTTTTTATCCCAAGCCAAGGGATTAAATCCACCAATAATTTCATTGGTTCCTTTAACTTTAGTGATCACAATTGTATTAACATGACCATCACAAATGTCCCAAAACGTTCTTGGAGCAAATCCATCTTTACTTCCTCGAAGGATTAATTGCAATTCGTAAGGATTATTTGTTAAAGAATAACTTGTTGGTCGATAATCAATCCATGATGAAATCACTGCTGCATGTTCGTCATTAATTATAGTGGAAAATGCTTTATTTACTCTTGGTGGTAACTTTTGAGTTAAAACCAATCTTGGTGGTAAAATAATTGATTTTACTGGTCGATCTGGAATTATAAAATGTTGTTTTAAATCATTCCATAATTGTTTATTAAGAATTTTCTTATATGGCTTGACTTTATCCATCAAATCTAAATTTAAAGTATGAAAGTAACGAATAAGTGGCAAGCATTGTTGTAGAGTTGTCTTTAAAGTCAGAAAGTCTCCGTCAGACCATTCTTCCAATTTCTCGGGTAAAATGGGATTCTGTGCAGTTCCCCACTTAATTAAATAATCCCAAATTTCCGATTCTTTCATTTGTAGATCATCTCGTTTTAAAATTGACACTAAAGCAGATTCGTGAAGAGAAACGAATTCTGCAGATTCAAAAACAATACTTGGATGTTTTACAATAATATTATTAAAAAAATTTTTTAAATTTTGAAATTTGTTATATTTAAAAATTGAATGATGAACAAAGGTGAAATGAGTTCTTAACCAAGAAGCTTTGGATTTAATAAAGAGATTTTCCAATTTCTCGGATAATTCCTCAAACTCTAACTCATTAGCAGCAACCATTAATTCAAATAAAGTTTTGGTATCCATATTTTCTGTATTAATAATTCCGCCATAGATATATCTATTTAAAATTTATTCAAATATTTTAATTTAATATTTCACAGTATATATAATGCAAAAATTCTCTATTAATTCATAATAATTAAAATTTTATAAAGGCTTACTTGAGAATTATTTCAAATATTTGAACAGAAATATCTGGTTTAGTGATAGTTTTAATATTATTATTATCATTATTGGGAATAGTATTTGTTAATTCTTTATTAAAGTAAGATGAACGATAACGTAAGACAGCTGAATGTGCAGTAAAGGTTTTTTTATTTTGTTCTTGACCAATTTCAATAATAACATTATATTCTTCTTCATCTTTAAGAAGTTCCGAAAAGTCTTGAGATAACTTTTCTAAAAATTTAAATTCCATTTTTTTTTTCTTTCGGAAATGTTTAAGAAAATAAATGCTTACATTTCATTGTCATATGCATGTTATGTTACACTCGTATAAATGATACAATGTATTATTTATCCGCTTTATATATAGTGAAGCGGCACGAAAATAGCCGGAGTCACGAGGGATTATAGAGGACGATATGTGTCACTATTTGGATGAAATTATCTTTGTGCATCATCCTTCATCCAAGATGAAAGATAATATCCTCGTGTT
>CAJVPK010000456.1:0-31831 GCA_910592015.1 Diversispora eburnea | reverse complement strand
TTCTTTATCAACTTCGATGACGACATTATATTCATTTTTGTCGTTAAGAAGCTCTGAAAAATCTTGAGATAATTTATTGAAAAATTTCAAGGACATTTTATTATTTTAAAACTTTTTTAAAAACTGTGTTGTATTTGTTCAATAACTTTATTCTGTACTACACCCTTTTTTTTATATTTTAAGATTGAACGATGCAAGATAATTTTTAGTAAAAATTTGTATTACCTTCTTTAAAAAGATGCTTGTTTAAAAATATAACCGACAATCTATGTTTTAACCAATTTTACTCGATCATGTGATGATTCCTATTGAATCTAATAATTTAAATAATTTTCATATCAACGTTGACATTGTTGATCTGGAAACATTTAATTTCATTAAAATTAGAAGATTGAATTTTGAATATTACAATTTTTTTAATGAAAATTAAAACACATTTATTTTCATTCAAGCACCTAAAGGATTATATCAACTAACTATTTCATCACTTGTCTACAACTTTTGAAACCACAATCATGTCAATACACATCTCCCAAAATGGTTTAGGACGGAAACCATCTCAACTTCCTATTGAAATTTATAAGGTGAATTTGATAAAGAATAAATAGTTGATTTCGATCAATCCATGATGAAATTTCTGCGATATGTTCTTTGTTGATTATAGTTGAGAATGGTTCATTCACTCTTAAAGGTAATCCAGGAGTTGAAAAGGTTCTTGCTGGTAAAATAAGGAATTAATAAGTTATTAGGGACATAAAATATTGAGTCAAGGATTTTTTTATAAGGATTTTATTTCCTCCCAAATATATTCACTAGGAATATGAAATTTTCTTTAGGCCATTCCTCGAATTAGTAGGTAAAGTAGAATTTTCTGCAATTCCCCATTTAATAACATGATCACAAATTTTAATTTCTTCGACTTTAAGTCATCTCTTTTCAAAATAGAAATCAACGCTGTCCTGATTCAAAAATCTAATTTGAATATTTTATAATAATATCATTATAAAATTTTTTCAAATCTTTAACTTCATTTCTATCATAAACTGAATGATAAATGAGTTTTACCCAAGCTTTAGGTACATCAAGAAATTTTATTTGGCGTAAATCTCTGTAATATTACGACACCTACATATTTTTTACGGTATTTATATGGGTCTTTTTGACTTTAAATCAAATATATCGGTGGATATCAGTGCTAAAGGATGTAACAGATGTCTCTGAAATCGGGCTTTCGATCAGTCATAAGAACACCTTAATAGAAAATCCCTTCCTGTCCCACAAATTACGATCGAAGTTAAAAAAAAAGAATTTTTGACGTAAAAATTCCGGAGAAATTATGGAAAAAATTTCGCGATTTTTACGCCAAAAATTCCGTTTTTTTGACTTCGATCGCGATTTATGGTGCAGGGAGTGATTTTTTTTATTAAGTATTCTTACCGAACGAAAGCCCTTACATGTGTTTTATCCTTTTAACATCGATATCACTGATATATTCCGTATAAATGTCGTAAAATATACGGTGATTTTTTTTTTAAAGAAAACCAACTGAGCTCACTCAAGGATGTTTATTATATTTAAAAATAAATATACAATTTATAGAACAATTAACTCATAAAAGAGTTAGCTAAAACTAAATAATAATTTACGGCTTGGCCCATCGTTGCTTGGAAACTGATTTGCCAAGGCCCTGTCAGTTACTTTTATAGTAACGTGTAATCCCGCTTATGCTAACTCCGTTCAAAAACTTTGTGAGTAACCACTTCTGCGCATAAAAAATTGCCGTAATTAATGAATTTCTTATGTCTACGCCTAAAAAAATTTCTGGACGTAACTTTCTAATTTTACTGATAGTTCTTAAAATCTTGATAATTTATCGAGTAATTTAAAGCTCATTTTATTATTTTAAGGCTTCAAAACTGCACAATCAACGTTTAAATCTCTGTTGTACTTTATTGGCAAATTTCAAAAAAAAGTGCTACTGTAACGTCTTATTAAATAATGGTTTTATTAGATCCTCTAAATCTGCAAAATATCTCACCTAATCATGTCTGTTTGTTATTTTCTAGATATAATATGTTCATATTTATATCACGTCTTAATCATATGACTACAAATTACTTTCTGGGTGGAGAGGGTAACTATTTTTTTCAGCTTACTCCTTTCTATATATTAAAATCGAACGATTAACGTAGAAATAACAAATCAGTCACCTACATTGAGAGAATCAATTCATCGCATTTAAAGTAAAGTTGTCAGTTAAAAAACAATATTCACAGTTATTATGTTATAATTTATTACTGTTGTTAAAATGTAAAAATGTAAAAATAAAATAGAAAAATAGAAAAATAGAAAATATTAAATAAAATGATATGTACTAAACTAAATTGGACAATGATAATAAATTATTTGATTTCACAGTTTGGAATATTTTTCAACGTTTTTTAACTATCTTAAATACTTCATAATCAGCAACAGAAAATTTTTCATTACTTGTTCTAATAGGTTTTTCATAATAATATTTATAACTAGGATCACAACGACACCAACATTCATTATCTTGAGTAAAATCGGAAACATTTGATTTCATCACAAATTCACAATTACCAAAATCTGGTCCATGAATACTCCGACAATCAAAATTGTAATAATATAGAGCTAGGCTTTTGTCTTTAACTCTGCTGAGAGTTGAATTTTGAATATTCCCATTTTTTAATAAAAAGATGAAACTATCGTTTGTTCTCATATAAACATTTCTTTTTGAATTATCCCAAACTAAAGGATTATAGCCACCAATAATTTCATCAGTTCCGGCAATCTTTGCAACCACAATTGTGCGTGCATATCCACAACACATCTCCCAAAATGTTTTGGGCTGAAAACCATCTCGACTTCCTCGAATAATTAATTGAAATTTATAAGGTGTATTTGCTAAAGAATAACTTTTTGATTTTCTATCAATCCATGATGAAAGTTCCATGACATGTTCTTCGTTGATTATCGTCGAGAATGATTTATTTATTCCTGATAAGTGAAAAGTAGGTTGTTCAGTTAATGTCTCATTTTTTCTATTAGTTTTAGATACATCAATTTTTCTGGAATGGATACGTTTGCAACCGAATTGGGGGTTGAGGATGATTCATTTATACTTGAAGGCAAATTGGGAGTTGAAAATGATTCATTTTTGCTTGAAGTCAAATTGGGAGCTGAAAATGATTCATTTGCGCTTGAAGGCAAATTGGGAGTTGAAATATTCTTGCTGGCAAAATAACGGTTTCGACAGGTTTATTTGGGAACATATGATATTGGAGTAAATCATTCCAAGCTGTTTTTCAAGGATTTTTTTATATGGTTTTATTTTCTCCCAAATATCTTCATCAGGAATATGAAAATATCGAATGAGTGGTAAACATTTTTGTAGAGTTATTCTCAAAGTCTGGAAATTTTCTTTAGACCATTCTTCCGGATCAGCAGGTAAAGTGGGATTTCGTGCAATTCCCCATTTAATAACATAATCCCAAATTTTTAATTTCTTCGATTTTCAAGTCATCACATTTCAAAATAGAAATCAACGCTGCTTCTTGAAGCGAAGCGAAATCTCCCGATTCAAAAATTAAATTTGGATGTTTTGCAATAATATTATTATAAAATTTTTTCAAACCTTTAAATTCATTTCCATTATAGATTGAATGATAAATAAGTGAGAAATGAGTTCTTAACCAAGAAGCTTTATATTCGATAAGGTAAATTTCTAATTTTTCCGATGGTTCTTTAAGTTCTAATTCATCGGCATTGACCATTACTTCATAAATAGTTTTAGTATCCGTATCATCAACAATTCCACTATAGATATATCTATAAAATGTGCTTTATTTTATTAATATTGAGTCATAATGTTATTAAAAATATTTAAATAATTTCTTTACTTAAGAATTATTTCGAATATTTGAGTAGAAATATTTGGTTTAATAATAGTTTTGACATGATTTTCGTTCGTAGTAGCGTTCTCTAATTCTTTATCAAAGTAGGTTGAACGATAACGTAAGACAACTGAATGTGCAGTAAAAAGTTTCTTATTTTCTTCTTTATCAACTTCGATGATAACATTATAATCTAATTTGTCATTAAGAAGTTCTGAAAAATCTTGAGATAATTTATCGAAAGATTTAAAAGACATTTTATTATTTAAACTCAAAACTGCATAGCCAACGTTTTAACTGTATTCCCTTGTACGATTTAGTAAACTGTTTCACCGAACCAAAAAACTTTGTGTTACTGTAAATTATTTACTTATAATTACTATTTTCGATATAGTATTTATATAAATCTAATACGGAACGTATAACAGTTTGGGATCTCCCAAGTTAGCTATAAATTCCGTATGGTACGCGGTCATTTTACATATTCTTACACCTTTTGGAATTTTTTAACATACGGAATCATGTTTATCTCGCGAACTTGTCACATCAAATCATTCTTATTACCTGAAAAATGAATTCGGAGGGCGGAAAGCGCACAAGATAAGAGTATACACTAGTGTTTTTAAGTACAAGCTAGGCCAAGACCGAACCGAACCAATGGAGTCAAACCAATTCGACTTAGGGCTTCAAGTTGTCAGTTCAGTTTGGCTTCGAATTATATCACGTGTTATCATTCCTATTTACTTTATTATTTAACCTAATATATTTTGACTGATCTTGTGTTATCTTATGTTTTCATTGGTATGGCTCATTGGATTCCTCTCATTGAGACGAACATTTTGGTAGTTGTTTAATACAAATTAGAATTCTCTACACAAAGTTAGTGTTTCATCATTAGGTATTCATCAGAAGTAAAATTATACCATACTTTTTTATGTCATATTATGCCTGTGATTCAATTTTTGCGATCTATGGCTCATTGGATTCTTTTCATTGAGGCAAAAATTTTAGTAGTTGTTTCATCCAAATAAGAATTCTCTATGTAAAGTTATTGACCAAAACCTTAGTTTAATTAGTAGGTATAATTTCTTATGAACTTTGATAACTTTGATAGCACTCACTATAAATTTTCAGACTTATTGAATGAATAATATAATAATGGTCAATAATTTAATTAAAAATTACGTAATAATAATAATATTGATAGTGATAGTAATAATAATAATATAAAATTTAATAATTTAAACAAAAAAAAATAATATAATAATTTTCGTTAAACTTTGAATTCTATACCCATCAACTTCGGTTCGGTCTGACCTTATCAACACCATCAACCCATTAACCCCATTTGACCCCATCGACTAAAATGGCTTGGTCCGGCTTGGTTTGGCTTGTACTTTCAAGTCGATTAGGTTCGGTTCGGTTTAGCTTGACCTCCCAATGGTTTTCTTGACTTCGATCTCAAGTCTGGACCATTAACCACACTAGTCTACGCAGGTGCACAGGCTCGCTTAGACTGTAAAAATGATACCTTTGCCGTAATTATGATATACTCGTTCACATCACAGGACCTAACACCTAATGTTTTTTTAGACTATTTTCATGGCAATAAGCTCAATAGACTCTTTAATTAACCAACATATTTATTTTTTAGCAAAATATAAAATGTGTTACAGATTAACCCGAAAACATTTATAAAAAATCACGGGCGACTAATTAGGGAACGTGGGATAAGTTTATAAATATTCAAATAAAACGAATGCTTACTGACAGCGTTGTCAAGGGACACCTTGGGATAATGTTGGGACAAAAAATTTTTTTGAAAATGTAAATAGCACAAAATTTTATTATCAAAACCTACTTGAACTATTAATTAAAGTTGCTTATATTTATTTATAAAGTTTTAATATCTATTTATAGGCTAATTACGGATAGGGACAGTGAGACAGCTAAAAAAAGCTGGGGACATGCAAAATGTTCAATACTGGACTTACTATATCTTCATGAAAAAAAATAGAGAAATAAATAGAATTGATATCATAATTTTCTAGGAGAAAAAAAGAATTTATTAAGTGTACAAATCCACGTATTCTTGAATATTTTTCATATGAAAAATTTCTAAAAAAACTAGAGTTAAAAAATACTTATCGACGAAACTATTTCATTAATCAAAACATTACACATTTGAATTCTGTAAATTTTTTTAATGTTCTAGTTATAAAATATCATTATATATAATTCTTGAACATTTAGAATAATAACAATCATTATCTTTTATGATTAAACAATTTCTTTATATAGATATGTAGAAAATATTAATTGTTTTGAACCGAGATTGACCGATGATGTAACAATAAAATCTATTTATTAAAAAAAAAATTACACTGCTGTCTTTTTAAAAAATTTAAATACTTCATAATCTTCAATCGAACAATTTTCAGTAATTAAACTCTATTTTTCATAATAATTACCATTACCACTAGGACCACGATCACATTAAATCCGAAGCATTTGATTATATAATAAATTCACAATTACCAAAATATGGACCAAGTATTTTTTGACAATAGAATCATAATAGCAAAGAACTCTACTTGTATTTCTACGACTCGACCGTGAATCGAATTTTGAATATTTCTATTCTTTAATGAAAAAATGAAACTACTATTGATTTCTATAAAATCACCATAACCTTTGAAGCCACGGTAGTACCAGCACATCCCCTAAAATATTTTGGGACAAAAACCATCCCGATTACCTCGAAGGATTAATGAAATTCGTAAGATATGTTTGATAGAGAGTAATTAATTGATTCCATGATGAAAGTTCCAAGGCATGCTCTTTTGTTGATTATGATTAAGAATGGTTCATTCACTCTTGATGATAATGATAATTCATGGGTTGAAATGGTCTTGAAGGAAATTTAGGATTTGAAATGATTCTTGCCGATAAAATGAAGTTGATTTTTCTTCCGAATTAGTAGATAAATAGGATTTGTGTAATTCCTTATTTGATAATAAATCCAAATTTTAACCTCTTCGCAAAATAGAAATCAATGGAGTCAAGTGATTCAAAAATCAAATTTGGAATATTATCATTATAAAATTTTTTCTATCATTACTATAAATTCTTAACCAAGAAGCGTTGAGGTAATCTCTAATTTTTCCGATAGTTCTTTAAATTGCAATTCATTATCCATATTTTCGTTGTTAACAATTCCACCATAGATGCATCTATAATAATAATATGCAATTTTTTTATAATTGATAATCCACAAGTCAATTATAGAAATTTTTAATTTTTTGTAAATGTAGAGTACTTTCATATAAATCTTTTTTTAATTTTTATTCAAAAAAATATATAATTTTTTTTATGAACAATTCTGAGATAAAAACTATTTATTTATTTATTGAATTAATTTAATATTTATTAAATATAGAATTATGGGAAAAATTATTGAAGAACTTTAATTATACAAAAAATATGCTTTATTGCGTCACAAAATTTGTATTAATAAAAGTATAAGTTTAATAATATTATTATAAAATATTACGATTACAAAATTTAAATTTTTAAATAATAAGACGACCGAGTATGTAGGGAAAGATTCTATTTCCTTCTTTACCAACTTCAATGACAAAGGACATTTTATTATTTAAAATTTCAAACTGCACAATTAGTTCAAAAAATGTGAATGTTATTGTAAATTTTTTTATTTATAATTAATATTTTCTATATTTAATGCGTCTACTAGATTCAAATTTTTTTATCTTTATTCTTTTCTAGCGAGAATTATTACATTCGTAATATTCGTTAATATTGGATAGCATAACTTAGCTTACAATGATAACGTATAAATAACAAATCAGTTAATCATATAATGTACGATTCATTTATTTATTTATTAAAATATAAAAATATAAAAATATAAAATAAAATATAAAATATAAAATATAATGTATAAGCTAAATTGAATAATGATACTATATATATTATATATTATTTCATTTCACGTTTTTAGAATTTTTAACGTTTTTTAATAATCCTAAATACTTCATAATCTACAATAGAAAAATTTTCTTTGGTCGTTCTAATGGGCTTTTCATAATAAGTGTGATTATCACACCAACATGATTTATCTTGAGTAAAATCGTAAACATCTGATTTCATCTGAAACTCACAAAATCCAAACCATGGACCATAAATATTTTGATTATCAGAGTTACAATAATATAAAGCTCCGCTATTATCTACAACTCGGCTGAGAATTGAATTTTGAATATTCCCATTTTTTAATGAAAAAATGAAACTATCCTTTGTTTCCAGATAAGTTTCGCTTGTTACACGTTCCCAAGCTAAAGGATTATAACCACCAACAATTTCATCAGTTTCAGCAACTTTTGCAACTACAATTGTGCGAGAATATCCATAGCACATCTCCCAAAATGTTTTGGGATGAAAACCATCTCGACTTCCTCGAAGAATTAATTGAAATTCATAGGGTACATTTGATAAGGAATAAATGGTTAATTTTCGATCAATCCATGATGAAAGTTCTGCGACATGGTCTTTGTCGTTAATTATGGTTGAGAATGGTTCATTCACTCTTGAAGGTAATTCGGGATTTGAAAAAGTTCTCGCCGGTAAAATAAGTGATTTAACAGGTTTATTTGGATTCATGAAATATTGTTTTAAGTCATTCCAAAGTTGTTTTTCAAGGATTTTTTTATAGGGTTTTATTTTCTCCCAAATACATTTACCAGGAATATGAAAATATCGAATAAGTGGTAAACAGCGTTGTAATGTTATTTTTAACGCCTCGAAATTTTCTTCAGACCATTCTTCCAAATTAATAGGAAAAGTAGGATTCTGTGCAATTCCCCATTTAATAACATAATCCCAAATTTTAATTTCTTCGACTTTCAAGACATCTCTTTGTAAAATAGAAATTAATGCTATTTCTTGGAGTGAAGTAAAATCTTCGGATTCAAAAATTAAATTTGGATTTTTTGTAATAATATCATTATAAAATGTTTTCAAACCTTTAAATTCGTTATTATCAAAGATTGAATGATAAACTAAAGAGAAATGAGTTCTTAACCAAGAAGCTTTAGATTCGATAAGGTAACTCTCTAATTTTCTTGACAATTCTTTAAGTTCTAATTCATTAGCAGTGAACATTAATTCATAAACAGTTTCGATATCCGTATTTTCGATATCAACAATTCCACCATAGATATATCTATAAAATGGATTTTATTTTATTAATATCAAGTCATAAAATTATAAATTTATTATTTAAAGTAACATTACTTACTTAAGAATAATTTCGAATATTTGAACAGAAATGTTTGGTTTAATAATAATTTGGATATTATTTTTATTCGTAGTAGCGTTCTCTAATTCTTTATCAAAGTAGGATGAACGATAACGTAAGACAAGCGAATGAGCAGTAAAAGATTTCTTATTTTCTTCGTTATCAACTTCGATGATAACATTATAATCTTTTTTATCGTTAAGAAGCTCTGAAAAATCTTGAGATAATTTATCAAAAAATTTGAAAGACATTTTATTTTTTTTTAAACTTCAAATTGTACAACTTTTAAAAACGTATTCTCTGTTGTACAATTTAGAAACAATCAAATCTGTAAATTTAAGCAATTTAGAAACAATTATAAATTTAAAGTAGTTATGATTTACTAAACAAATTTCATGAATCTGATTGGATTGGAGTATTCTTGGCAAAGATTTTCAAAGAATAAGAAAATACAAAATTAAAAATGAGGAATGCAACAAGATTTGTGGTTGCTATTTCGCATTTCGTTAATTATATTTTCTTTGGTTTATTATCGTAGTCTGAAAAATATCATTATTATGTAATTTAAAGATGCCTGTAGTAATATGTTTTTAGGGGGATGATAATATTATGTAAGTGAGAGTTATTTACCGAATTCCGAGGCCGCATGCATTTGATATTTTCTCATTATAGAAAATTTATTATTGTGGTAAAAATTAGACTATAATGCATACACAATAACAATTATCTAAAAAAAGCTTATTTTATTGGAAATACATTTTTTTGAAGTCTTTGTAAAATTACTTTATAAATGTACTTTATTTCATACCTCGTTTCATTATGCAGAACTGCACTTTCCCAAAATTTTTTTTTTTACCCATTGGAAAAAAATGCACTTTCCCACTTCTTAACTATCAGGCTCAAATACATTTTCCCAAATAAATCAAGGCTAATTTAAAACAATGATATCATAATTAAAAAATAATAATTTGTCTAAAAATGGTTTGAAAATAGATCCCTTCTTTTTTTTTCACGTCGTGTTAAAGATGACCAATTTTTCTGATATCTACTTTGATTGCTTCTCTCATTTATCTTATCTTTCTTATTTCCCTTACTTTTTTGTTCTTATTTTATCCATAACTCTTCCCAGTTGCTTTTTCTTATACAATAAATTTTTCTTTGCCAAAAAAAATTTACCGCCGTCATCATTGAAAAGAGAAATAAAAGAGGAAAATGATGATGACATATCTTCATCCGGTGGTTTCGTCGCATTAATTCGTAAACTTCATACTAAACAAGGTCCCGTTGTTTCATTAAAACTTCCTTTAGAGAATACTATTTCAGTAGTTGATACTACAATAATCAAAGAATCGTTACAAAATGGTGATAGACCAAAAGATTTATTTAAATTTTTGGAACCATTAGCTGGAAAAGATAATCTTCAAATTTTTGATAATGAGAGATCTCAAAGATTTAGGAAATTGACAGGATCCGCATTTGGGCATCAAAGTGAGTTAAATGCAAGAAGCACCGTCGCTATAAATAATAGATAATAATTATAATAAATTTAATAATAAATATAATAAAATATAATAAAAATATAAATTAAATTATTTATATAATACTAGTTATGTTGGAAAAATTTGAAGGAATTCGAAATATTGCAATCGATTTAATCAATAGATGGGAAAAAATTATCAATACTCAAGAAAATGCCATAATTAAGATGCAACAAGAATGTTTTGAATATTCTTTAAGGATTACTGCATATATTATTAGGTAATTTTTTTTTTAAATCATATTTTTTACCAGTAATTCATATAATACATGTAATTCATTATTCATGTTAAAAAAAAAAAATTCATAAAACAGTAACGTCCAACTTCAAGATTTGGATTTTCAAAAATTTCGAAAAGCTTATGATACCGTCTTAAGTAATGTATATGACAGACAATTTGGAATTATCAGTGATCAAGATGATGAAGATTTTCAAAGTGAATTTGATTTTTATGGAAATACTTTGGAAAAGTTAATTAATACAAAAAAGAATGTAATCAAAAGTAGAGAGGATAATGAAAATATTATTAAAGATTTTCTTGATATTTTGATTAGTGAAAATAATCCTGATACAGGAGAACCTTTTAGTTCTGAAACGGTAAGCTCTATTTGAATAGATTTATACATTATTATTATTTATTATTATTTAATATTATTATTTTTATATACTTATTATTATTATTTTTATATATTTAATATTTTAAATCTAGATTAAAAGTTTTTTCGGTGGTTATTTGACCGCTGGATATCACACTATAGGAGTTGCTATCCCTTTTACACTATTTTCTTTAACCCAATATCCAGATATTCAAAAGAAACTTCATAAGGAAATTGATAAAGTGTTAGAAGGACGTTTACCTACTTTTGATGGTAACATTTTTTTCTAAAACTTTTATGTCATTAAATCCTGATAAAAAATATTAAAAATACATAACAAAAAAAATTATATTTATTATTAGATTTGTCCAAGATGAATTACCTTACTCAAGTTATAAAAGAATCGTTAAGACTACATCCACCTGGATTATTTTGTGCTCGTTTATTCGAATCATCTAAATCATTCAAATTATCATCAGGCGAAGAACTTAATATTAATTCAGGAACCACGATTCTCTATCCTATTCCATTATATCATGAAAATCCTGAATATTTTGATGATCCTTTTACTTTTAATCCTTCCCGTTTTGCTCCTGAAAATATTAATAAAATTAAACAAAATGCCTGGTGTCCATTTGGATTTGGAGCACGTATTTGTCCAGCCGTTAAAATATCCATGATGGATGCTAAAATGCTATTATCTTTAATTCTACAAAAATTCACAGTGGAATTGGCTATGAAAGTTGAAGATGTGATTAAGGAAGAAAGATTTGTTAATACGTCCAAAAATGATATTTTGGTGAAATTAATTCCAAGAAATGTGAATGGCAATGGAAATTAAAATGAAAATACAAATTTTTGTAGGAGGGGATGTGAGTTCTTGAAGGAATAATTGTAATAATTGTAATAATTGTGAAATAAATTTTTATTAGCCACATATATATTGCTGAAATTTTATATGTTTTCGATTTTAAATTTGTATTTATTTTTTTTAAATAAAATTTTTTTCTTAATCTTTTCTTCTCGAATCGAATGAATTTAATATTTTTAGTTTTATATTTTTTTCATAACATAAAAATTTGGCATGTTTCATTAACTCCTCAATCCTATTATTATTGATGTTATTACATCGGGCCATTCGTATGACTAAATGTTTTGAATTTGAGGTTAACGGTAATTAACGGCCACGTTGGTGTCACTGACTTTCATTTTTTTTTGATTATTGGAAGAAATTTTATTACTTAATAATGTGATTATTATAAATCCTGATATTAATATTTTAAAAACATAATGTTTGAAAGCTACAATACTTGTTGTTTATTTAAATTTACAAAACATGGCATGGGAATTTTTATATTCATTATTGTAATATTTTAATTCTAATTTTTAATCAAAATAAATTTTTTGCGACATATTTCTAGTGGAGAATTGACTTACTCGAGGGTTGGCTTTTAAGGATCAAATTGAAATATTTTTATTAAAATTAAGCATCACGATAGTTGATCACAGTCGCACTGTGACTCCAACTTGAAAAATTAGACTAGAATTCTATACTAAGTGCATCTAAATAAAATCAATTTTTTTGACTTTATTATTTTCCAACGAGAATTATAATATTCGTAATATCATTTATACTAAGTAACGGGAACCGTTGTAAGTCCGAAGCAATATTGTTAACACGTGACAGTGGTGATTTATTTTATTATTATCTGTTATTATTTCTAAAATCGAATAGGCTCCCAATCAGCTTCTCGAAACGAACAGACAGACATCACGTGTAGGTATATAGTAATCATAATGCGTAAACCATAATGTCTTTCGGACAATAAATTTTAACATAACGGAATGTATGATTAATTTAAATGGACATAACGGTTATTTAGAAAATATAAAATATAAAATACAATATTATAAACTAAATTGGACTTATGACAGTTTCCCCATATGTCAGCTAATGGTCATATGCCGTTGGCACGTGTCATAATTATCGTAATTATAAAATGAATACTTATTTATTAATCTTGTTTTGATTTGCATTTCGTAATTCGCTTATAAATTGAATAAAATTCGTTAGTATTTTTCTTTGAAATTACGTGAATCTAGATTATGTTTTCACTCCATTAATCCACATTGGTAGAATGTAAAAAGCAACTGGAACACGCTGTTACATCAAGCAAGAGAATATTGCCAGTCCAGAAACAGAAAATATTTTGGCGCTCATATCTCTTTGCGCTGAAGCAGTCAAGCAAGCATTACACGTGTATTCATGTAATGAAGTGATGGATATAGAACTGGATCTTTTCATAACCATTTTTTTTTAACAAAAAAGAAAGAAAGAAATAAATAAATAGAATTGACAATAAACTTTTTCCTAAACAATAATAGAAAGTAAGATAAGTGCACGTATCCACGCATTCTTAAATATTAGATTTGTTTTTTTAAAAAAAAGGATGAGATAATAATAAATTATTTTTAGGTTTAAGAATGTAACCATTGCTTTCTATAGTTCTTATTATTAAAATTACGCGAAACAAGTAAAATGTATTTGATTATCCTTTATTAACCAATTTTCACTACATATATGATATATTAAAGATATATTAATTATTTTGTGCCATATAATATCATATTGTGCCAATTGAAGCGATTGAAACTTGTTTTAGCATAACGTTGTCGGTTAAATAAATTGTAATTGCCATTAATAAAATATATTGTGTACTAAACTAAATTGAATAATGATGTTATATAATTTCTTGAGAATTTTTAGTGTTTTGTTTTTCAATAATCTTAAATACTTCATAATCTACAATAGAAAATTTTTCATTGGTTGTTCTAATAGGTTTTTCAAAATAAGCATCATGTCTAGTATTAAAATCAAGCCAAAATTTATCTTGACTAAAATCAGGACCACTTGATTCCATCATAAATTCACAATAATCACTATTATTTACAACTCTGCTGAGAATTGAATTTTGAATATTGCCATTCTTTAATGAAAAAATGAAACTTTCATGCGATTCCATATAAATTTCTTCTATCGAGTTATCCCAAGCTAAAGGATTATAACCACCTATTATTTCATCAGTTCCAGCAACCTTTGCAACCACAATTGTACCATAATGTCCATTACACATATCCCAAAATGTTTTGTGATGAAAACCATCTCGACTTCCTCGAAGAATTAATTGAAATTCATAAGGTATATTTGATAAAAAATAAGAAGTCGATTTTCGATCAATCCATGATGAAAGTTCTGCGACATGCTCTTTATTGTTCATTATGGTTGATAATGGTTCATTCCCTCTTGAAGGTAATTCGGGAGTTGAAAAGATTCTTGCGGGCAAAGCAAGACTTTTAACAGGTTTATTTGGGAACATCCGATATTGGATTAAATCATTCCAAAGTTGTTTTTCGAGGATTTTTTTGTAGGGCTTTACTTTCTCCCAAATATCTTCATCAGAAATTTGAAAATATCGAATAAGTGGTAAACAGTGTTGTAAAGTAATTTTCAAAACCTCAAAATTCTCTTTAGACCATTCTTCCGAATTAGTAGGTAAAGTAAGATTTTGTGCAATTCCCCATTTGATAACGTAATCCCAAATTTTAATTTCTTCAACTTTCAAGTCATCTCTTTGCAAAATAGAAATCAATGCTGTTTCTTGAAGTGAAGTGAAATCTTCTGATTCAAAAATCAAATTTGAATATTTTACAATAAAATCATCATAAAATTTTTTCAAATTTTTAAATTCATTGCTATCACAGATTGAATTATAAACAAGAGAGAAATGAGTTTTTAACCATGATGCTTTAGATTTGATAAGGTAACGTTCTAATTTTCCTGATAGTTCTTTAAGCTCTAATTCATTAGCATTGATCATTAGTTCGTAAATCGTTTTGGTACTCGTATTATCAACGATTCCACTATAGATATATCTATAAATGTATATTTTTATATTAATAAATTTACTATTTAAAGTACTATAATCTTCCGCATAAAAGACCCAGGGAGGGAAAAGAATATTATTTACGGTATAATATGGTACACAGATCACGATTATCCTATACATGTATGCTTATTTCTATATATTATATTTCAAGATTTTTGCCTCAGCGGATACTTTGTGCGGCAGATGAGGTAATGAACAATTTTTAACTTACTTAAGAATAATTTCGAATATTTGAGCAGAAATATTTGGTTTAATAATGGTTTTTGTATGATTTTTATTCTTAGTAACGTTCTCTAATTCTTTATCAAAGTATGATGAACGATAACGCAAAACAACCGAGTGAGCGGTAAAAGATTTCTTCTTTCCTTCTTTATCAACTTCGATGATAACATTATAATCTTTTTTGTCATTAAGAAGTTCTGAAAAATCAAGAGATAATTTATCTAAAAATTTAAAAGTCATTTTATCGTACATTATTTGGCAATCGGTTCACTCAATTTAAATATTTGAATCGATTGAACGGTGACGTAAAATAATGAAACCATCATCCCGGAAAGCCATGCCATTTTGGTTAAATCGGTCTATATCACAATAGACACTTGAACATTGTATCATGAAGACTTTTCCTTTTCACAAAAAAATTTCCTTTATCAGTTTGAACAATAGATCGGTTCATTTATCATTATTAAATAATTAAAAATAGGAGGATTATTTTAATGACGTTTTTGTTATCAAAATCATTGCGATGATTTTTCTATTTAATTGGTAATTTTTATGACGTATTTATTGAGATATTTTATTATTCTAAAAATAGTTGTTAAACAATGATAAATTATATTTTCATCGAAGTATTAATTAATTAAATCAATGAATTTTCGATGAAATAATAATGAATTATTTTTAGAGTTAAGAACGTGACTGATTTTTTATTTTTACATTATGGCACAATGTGATTAATATATCATTAATAATATATCACGTATGTAGTGAATAATAAAGGATAATAATGAAAACAATAGTCACCTAGGTCTAATGGTTTAGCATAGCGTAACGTTGTTGGTTAAATAAATTGTAATCATTTAATTTGGATTTTATTTTCATAAGTAGAAAAATATAAAATATTAAATAAAATATTGTGTTACAGTATGCTTTTTAAATACTTCATAATCTACAATAGAAAATTTTTTCATTGGTTGTTCTAATAGGTTTTTCAAAAATAAGCATCATGTCTAGAATTAAAATCAAACCGAAATTTATCTTGACTAAAGTCAGGACCACCTGATTCCATCATAAATCTAGAATAATCACTATTATCTACAACTCTGCTGAGAATTGAATCTTGTATATTGCAGTTCCATATAAATTTCTTCTATTGAGTTATCCCAATAAAAGAATATAACCATCAACTATTTAACCAGTTCCAACAACCTTTGCTACAATAATTGTACCATAATGTCCATTACAAATCGTCCGAAATGTTTCGTGATGAAAATTATTAATTGAAATTCATAAAGTACTGTATATTAGATAAAGAATAAGTAGTCGATTTTCGATCAATCCATGATGAAAGTTCTGCGACATGCTCTTTATTATTAATTAATTATGGTTGAGAATGATTCATTCCCTCTTGAAAGTAATTCAGAAGTTAAAATGGTTCTTGCTGGAAAATAAGCAATTTAATAGGTTTATTTGGAAACATAAAAATATTGTTTTAAGTCACCCGAAAGTTGTTTTTCAAGGATTCTTTATAGGGTTTTATTTTCTCCCAAATAGATTTACCAGGAATATGAAAATATCGAATAAGCGGTAAACAGTGTTGTAAAGTAATTTTCAAACCCTCAAAATTTTCGTTGGACCATTCTTCCGAATTAGTGGATAAAGTGAGATTTCGTGCAATTCCCCATTTGATAATATAATCCCAAATTTTAATTTCTTCGAAATCAATGCCGTTTATTCAAACACTGATAATGTAATATAAAAGGTTATGTTCATTATAATTACAATTATATAAAAAATTAAAAAATTAAATTATGAATAGGCTTAAAATTCAAAGTTCAATAAAAAAAATTCAAATTCAAATTTTTCATTCAAAATAAAGAAAATAGCATAAATAATATTACTAATTAGTTTTCTTAATAGCCTTAAATATTTTTTAATCAACAATATGGATCAAGAACTTTTTACAGATAAAATCATAATAGCAAAGAGCTCCACAATTATCTACGGCTCGACTGAGAATAGAATTTTGAATCTTCCCATTCTTTAATGAAAAGAAGAAACTACTATTAGTTTCTCAAAAGATTTTAACTATCAACTATTTCATCGGTTCCCGTAACCTTTGTAACCACGATCGCAACAGCACGTCCGTTACATCTTCTAAAATGGTTCGGACGAAAACTATCTCGACTATCTCGAAATCGTAAGGTATATTTGATGTGAAATTCCTGCGACATGTTCCTTGAAGGAAAATCCAGAAATTGGAAAGTTTCTTGCTGGCAAACAAGTGATTTAACAGGCTCATTTGAAAACATAAAATATTTGTTTAAGTCATCTCAAAGTTGCTTTTCAAGGATTTTTTGTAGGGTTTCATCTTCTCCCGAATGCATTCACTGGGAATATGAAAATATCGAATAAGTGTGTAGACATTATTGTAAAGTAATTTGAAATATCTCGATATTTTCTTTCCGAATTAGTAGGTAAATTAGGATTTTGTTCAATTCCCCATTTGATATCAAATTTAATTTCTTTTAAAAAATGGAAACGAATGTACTGTTTCTTGGAATGATTTAAGGTTCGGAACGTAAAATAATTACATGACAGAACGTATGATTAACTTACACCGCACAATTCCCAGAAGGAGATGTTGTTGTTGGCTCTTGAATTCCACGGAAGGTATTTTTTCACCTGGCGCCAAGTCCTCTATATTGTTTGGCAGTCGTTCTTTATGTGGTTTTCTTTCAATGTTTACATAGTTCTCGTTTATTGTGGAAATCAAACTATCGTTAATTTATTTATTATAAATAAATATAAAATAAAATATTATGTATATAACAGTTTAGAATCTTAAAATTTATGGGTACGTTCACACTAGTCTTATCTCAATGAGGGTTATACGTTAGCTATATATGTCATATGTACGGTATACTGTATAATAACCAAAGTTATCATATTCCACGTGTAAAAGATAAATACTTACTCATTAATCGAGTTTTGATTCTTTTCCGTAATTCTGTCTATAAATTGAATAAAAATTGTTACTGAAATCTAAATTATGCTTTCGCTCATCCATTCATTCACTTGATCATTAAACTTCAAAATAAAAAAATCGAAATCATTGGCAAATCTGAGTACATTTTGCATTCTGAGTACATTTTGCATTGGCAGAATGCGGAAGCAACTGGCACTCACTGCTTACAATGGAAAAGAGAATACTGCCAGTTCAGAAACAGAAAATAATTTGGAATTCATATCTCTTTGTGCTGAAGCACGAGCCTAAGAATTACATCGTTTTAACCTAATTGTACCTTTAAAGAGAATTAGGAACAGATAACTAATAGCAGGGAAAGTATAAAAGAAAAAGATCACACAGCAATTATATGGATGTACTAAAGTTGAAAGGTTTTGTATTTTAATAATACAAATTAATGAAGGATTTAAGATTGTGATTTTTAGTTGAAAGAGTAAGGCAGTGAGGTTTTTATGGGGTGTTCACATAGAACTAAAGGCAATTATTCGCACAGAATAATCTTCATCATGAAATTATAACTTTGTCACAAAAACTTTATTAATAATTTATTATTTTTTTTATTTTTTTGAGCTCAAGTTGAGAACTGAAGAACTCAAGAGCTAAGAGAAAACTCAGCCTTTATATACATTAAAATCTTTGTCTATAACTTGGTCTACTTTTATGTTTGTAACTTTGTCTAGATATTTGTCTGTAATTATGTTCCAATATCTTTTGTCTAAACCTTTGTCTGTGTTACAGATTAAATAATTTTCTAAAACTATTTTGAGTAATAAATTATAATTCGTATTACGTGACTAAATTGATTAACTGATACTACATAATATTAAAGATAATATAAAAGAAAATAAAAACAAGCTAACAATGGGTACTCATTTTATGGAGTGACATATATAGACACGGAATCTTTCATAAACATTTTTTAACAAAAAAAGAGAGAAATAAGTAGAATTATAATATTTTTTTTTTCTAAACAACAATAAAAAAGTAAGAAAAGTGTATAAATTTACACATTCTTGAATACTATTTATGTGAAGAATTTTCGAAAAAAAGGAGTTAAAAAAACAATTTATTATTATCTTATCCGCCATTATGAATTTCAGACGGCACGAACGTAACTAGGCTATATTTCTTATTAAAATTACGTGAAACAAGTAAAACATATATTTAACAACTCAATTTTATCCTTTATGATTAAACAATTTCATGTTATAGTGTACATATGTATCTATATTAATTATATATTTTGTCAAATCATATTGTACCAATTAAACAATAATGCACCTTATATTGAGATAATCATATAACATTGTCGGTTAAATAGTAATCATAAAATTCACAGTTTTTATATTATTATTAGAATAGAAAAATAGAAAATATTAAATAAATGTTATGAGCTAAACTAGATTGATATTTCACATTTTGGAATTTTAACATTTTTTAATCTTAAATACTTCATAATCTACAATAGAAAAATTTCATCAGTTGGTCTAATAGGTTTTTAATAATAAACATTATATCCAGAATCATAATCACATCACCAACATAATATATCTCGAGTAAAATCGGAAACTTTTGATTTCATTGTAAATTCATAATCACCAAAACATAGAACCCTCAATATCTTGATCATTAAAATTAGGATAGTATAAAGCTCTACTATCATTTACAACTCGGCTGAGGATTGAATTTTGAATATTCACATTTTTCAAAGAAAACTGAAAATATTCATTCTTGTTGAATCATACCAAGTTAAAGGATCATAACCACCAACTATTTCGTCAGTTCTAGCTTTTACAACCAAGTATGTCCCTTACACATCTCCCAAAATGTTTTAGGATGAAAACCATCTCAACTTCTCGATGAATTAATTGAAATTCATAAGTATATTTTGATAAAGAATAAATATTTGATTTTCAATCAATCCATGATGAAAGTTCAGCGACATATTATTGGTTGATTATGGTTGAGAATGGTTCATTAACTCTTTCTAGCAAAACAAGGCTTTTAACAGGTTTATTTGGAAACATACGATAGAGGATTAAATCATTCCAAAGTTGTTTTTCGAGGATTTTTTTTTTTGTGGGGCTTTACTTTCTTCCAAATATATTCACTGAGAGAAAATATCGAATAAGTGGTAAACATTGTTGTAGAGTTATTCTCAAAGCCTCAAAATTTTCTTTCGAATCAGCAGGTAGTGGAGATTTTATACAATTTCCATTTGATAACATAATTCTAAATTTTAATTTCTTCGACTTTCAAGCCATCTCTTTTCAAAATGAAAATCAATGTAGTTTCTTGAGTGAAGTGAAATCTCCCGATTAAAAAAAAAATAAATTTTGATGTTTGGCAATAATATCATTACATATTTTCAAGTTTTTAATTGATAGTTCTTTAAGTTCTAATTCATTAACATTGAAAATTAATTCATAAATAGTTTTGGCATCCGTATTTTCAATGTCAAACAATTCCTCCATAGATATATCTATAAAATATATTTTATTTTATTAATATTGAAATCATTTTATTAATTATTTAGGTATTAAATAAATTCTTTACTTACTTATGAATATATATCTGAACAGGAATATTTAGTTTAATAATAGTTTTGATATAATTTTCATTCGCAGTAGCGTTCTTCAATTCTTTATCAAAGTAAGATGAACGATAACGTAAGACAACTGAATGGGAAGTAAAAAATTTCTTATTTTCTCCTTTATCAACTTCAATATCAACATTATAATCTTTTTGGTCATTCAGAAGTTCTGAAAAATCTTGAGATAATTTATCAAAAAATTTAAAGGACATTTCATTATTTCAAATTTTAAAATTGCGCAATCAGTTAATAAGACTCAGTCGTATTTGTAATTTAGCGTGTACTTTATTATTTTCCAGCGAGAATTATATAATTATATTCACTTATAGAATTTATATTAATTTTTGTACTACTAATCTCTGCCGATCGGACCAAATAGAACTTTCGATCTTTTTAATGAAATTTATTACAAATTAATTACTTTATTTAGATCAGATATTGATATATTATATTAAGGTTTACCTTTACTATAGATATGTAAGAATTAATTATTTATAAAATATTAGATCAACTAGAAGGTAAAAATAAACTGATTATTTCTTCATTAAAATTTATCAATTATTAATTTGTACATTTTTCCAATTCATATTTTTTCACCTTCGGATTATATACTAGCGTCCAGTCTTTCTCATATCCACCAAACATGCCTTGATCAAAACTGTTATAGAGATAAATGTAATTACACGTGTATTCTTGATCATCTTTGAGAATGCCATCATCAGTGCATTCTTGATTATCTTCGGAGATATCATTATCAATATCAATAAAAGCTCGAAAGATCAGAATTCTAATGAGATTAGGCATCATAGCGGGCCATCTAAAATTATTTCCCATACAATCTGTAAAGATATTAGTTACGAAAACAAATATAATAGAATAGTAAAAGTATATAAAAAATTTGTTGTACCTAAAAACTTCTGTGCATCACCCGATCTTTTCTCATAAGCACGAAGAGATTCTACAGTTTCAGATACTGTATCAGTAGTGATTGAAGTGTCAAGAGAAAGAGCATCAAGCGTACTAATAATTACAACGTTTTGAGTTGTAACGTTTAGATCTGTTGTAGTTGAAGCGTTTTGAACCATAGTATCTTGAACTGAAATGATTAAAGTATATAAAAAATTTGTATAATTTAGTTAGTATAATTAATACATTATAACAATTAATTTAAAATATGATACAAGTACAATATTAATTTATTTAGTACATACAAATTTTACAATCTTGAATATCATTAATCTTAGACTGATCACTTGTTGAAACGAGATTATTTGTTGATAGTTCTTGGTCTGGGAGTTCAAGTTCACAAGCGATTTTAACAAATTTAATTGAAGTACTTTGAACCGTACTTCCTTGAATGACATTAGTACTTTGAATTCCGTTTTTAGTGATGCCAGTATTTTGAGTTGTAGTAAATAAATTATCTTTAACTTCTTGAGTATAATATGTCTTTGAAGTATTATATTTGACAATAATACTTTTATTTTTTTTAAACAACTTGAATATCTTAGATACTCCCGATTTAAATTTTTTTCGTAAGCTTAACATAGTTGATTTATTTGAAGTTATAGGGGAAAGGAAAGTTCAAATTTTGATTATCATATTACACAATCTTTTTTTTAAATATTAAAAATAAAAATTATCCAAAGAAAAATACAGATTACATAACGGAACGTATGATCAACTTTTGGGTTTATCATTGGAAGGTATTGCAACATAACTACGTAGAAATAACGAAATCAGTTAATCAAACCATCGAGTGCATAATGATAATCTATTAATATAAAATATAAAATATTAAGTATAAGCTAAATTGAACAATGATACTATATTATTTTATTTCACAGTTTGGAATTTTTAACATTTTTTAATAATATTAAATACTTCATAATCTACAAAGAAAAATTCATTAATTGCTTTAACATGATTTTCATAATAATGATTACTAGGATTATAATAACACCAACCTAATTTATCTTGATTAAGATCAAATTGCATCATAAATTCCTAATTACAAATAAAATGTAGAGCTCCACAATTATCTAGAATTCGACGGAGAATTGAATTTTGAATATTATCATTTTTCAATGAAAAAATGAAACCAACATTTGTTTCCATAAAGACATTACTTGTTGAGTTATCCCAAGCTAAAGGATTATGGCCACCAACTATTTCATCAATTCTAGCAAACCTTTAGCACAATTATGCCAGCATATCATTACACGTTTTGGGACGAAAACCATCTCGAAGAATTAATTGAAATTCATAAGGTATATTTGATAACAAATAAGTAGACGATTTTCGATCAATTCATGATGAAAGCTCTGCAACATGTTCTTTGTTAATTATAATTGATAATGGAGCTTCTGGAGTTAAAATGGCTCTTGAAGGTAATTCAGGAGTTGAAAAGACTCTTGCTGGCAAAACAAGTGATTTCAAAGGTTTATTTGGAAACACAAAATGTTAAGTCATCCCAAAGTTGTTCTTCAAGGAATTCTTTAAGGGTTCTATTTTCTCCCAAATATGTTCACCAGAGATATGAAAATATCGAATAAGTAAACAGCGTTGTAAAATTATTTTCAACGCCTTAATTTTTTTTCTAGACCATTCTTCCGAATTATTAGGTAAAGTAGGATTTTGTGCGATTCACCCTTTTAATAACATAATCCCAAATTTTAATTTCTTCGATATTTAAATTATCTCTCTGCAAAATAGAAATCGATGCTGTTTTTTAAAGTGAAGTGAAATCTTCGGATTCAAAAAAAAATAAAGATATTTTACGATAATATCAATATAAAATTTTTTTCAAGCCATTAAATTCATTACCGTCAAAAATTGAATGGTAAACAGGGGAGAAATGGATATTTAACCAAGCTTTAGATTCAATAAGATAACGTTCAAATCTTACTGACAGTTATTTATGTTCTAATTCATTAGCATTGACCATTAATTCATAAATGGTTTTTGTATCCGTATTTTCAACATCGATGATTCCACCATAGATATCTCTATGATCGGAAATATTCGTATAAATTATAAAGGTCTTTATTAGGATCTAGTATAAAGTGTATATCAATTGAAATATTCATATATTATGGAAGAAGATTATAGTGGATATCCAGCCCAGAAATATGTAATCAAAGAATAATGCAACAAAGAATACATTTTTTGGGGGGTTTATCAGGATTTTTTTTAGAAATTAATTCCATCTATCAAGGAATGATTGTAGTTTATCAGGTTCATCAGGATCTTGATATATTGTTACGGTATTACTTGGAGGATGTGATGATGGGGGTTCAGGGAAAGCAGTAGTGACCGCACTTCGAGTATTAATCATCTTTCTTTATTCTCTCTTCCTCCTCTATGCTCTGTACGACATATCCGGCAATCACATAAGGACAGTTTCTCTGTGGAGTTTGGTGAGATGTTCCTTGTATTGTTATTGTTCGTGAAGGGAGCACTGGAATGCGAGACATTTTTTGAACTTATTTTTTAAAGACGTTGTTTGTATCATACATAATGCAGGTAGCATACTATAAGTATAAGGAGCACAGCGTTTTAGGGATACGATTGCTAATTCAGTACTTTGTGTCTAATCTTTGATAATTGAATACATTGTGCTATGGAATACCAATTCGTACCTGTGCGTCATGATACCTTGAATAAGCATCCGGAATTTTTACTGCGTAATTTTTCCATAATTTTTTACGCTGAAAAAAATTCCGTTTTTTTGGACTTCGATCGCAATTTGTGGGACAGGAAGGGATTTTTTATTAAGGTTTTCTTATGACCGATCGAAAGCCTAAGTTCGATGAATCACGGGCAAAAATCCAATAGGGAAATTTTACTTGGGCAAATTCTAAAAAAAGAACAATTTTTATAAGAGTTATCGAACATATTCGCCCATATGATGACAGTGTTACATCCTTTTAGCACCGATATCCATCGATATATTCGGTTTAAAGTCAATATGGCCCCGTGTAGGTGTCGTAATATTACGGAGATTTATGCCAAATAAAATTTCCTGATACATGTAAGTCTAGAAATTCATTGTTACGATTAACTTCTGGGTTTATCATTGGGGGGCATTGCAGCATAGCTTACACTGATAATGTATAAATAACAAATCAGTCATCGAAACTTTTTTTAGCATATAATGTCTTTCATTTATTTTTAAAATAGAAAAATAGGAAATATTCAAGTTCGGAATTTTTAACATTTTTAATAATCTTAAAAACTTTTAATTCCATCATAAATTTGACATTACCAAAATCTGGACTATCAATATTCTGATCATCAAAATTATAATAATGTAAAGCTCCAATACTGTTTATAACTCGGCTGATAATTGAATTTTGAATATTCCCATTTTTTAATGAAAAAAAAAGAAACTGTAATTTGTTTCCAAATAAACATCTTATCCCAAGTTAATGGATTATAACCACCAACTATTACATCAGTTCTAGCAACTTTTGTAAGAATAATTGTATCAGCATGTCTATTGCACATCTCCCAAAATGGTTTGAGACGAAAACCATTTCGACTTCCTCAAAGAAATAATTGAAATTCATAAGATATATTTGATAAAGAATAAGTAGTCGATTTTCAATCAATCCATGATGAAAGTTCTGCGACATGTTCGTTGTTGCTGATTATGGTTGAAAATGATTCATTCACTCTTGAAGTTAATTCAGGAGTCGAAAAGGTTCTTGCTGGCAAAACAATTGATTTAATAGGTTTATTTGAAAACATAAATATTGAATTAGGTCATCTCAAAGTTGTTTTTCAAGGATTTTTTTATAGGGTTCTATTTTCTCCCAAATATCTTCACCAGGAATATGAAAATATCGAATAAGTGGTAAACAGTGTTGTACTATAATTTTCAAAGCCTCAAAATTTTCTTTGGACCATTCTTCCGAATTGGTGGGTAATGTAGGGTTTTATGAAATTCTCCATTTGATAATATATTCTCAAATTTTAATTTCTTTGACGTTTAAGTCATCTCTTTGCAAAATAGAAATTAATGCCATTTCTTGAAGTGAAGTGAAATCTCCAGATTCAAAAATCAAATTTGGGTGTTTTGCAATAATATCATTATAAAATTTTTTCAAACCTTTAAATTCGTCACTATTAAAGTTTGAATGATAAATAAGGGAAAAATGAGTTCTTAACCAAAAAGCTTTAGATTCAATAAGATAACTTTCTAATTTTTCCGATAGTTCTTTAAGTTCTAATTCATTAGCATCGGCTATTAATTCATATCTTCAATATCAACAATTCCACCATAGATATATCTATAAAAAATGTATTTTATATTATTAATTTTTTTTTTAAATCCAATGGAGCTCCAATAAACTTTTATTAATAAATTAGGTGTAAATTTTAAAGATACAGATAATTTATTTTACATTTATTAAAACATTTTACCATCCAACTTATTGTTGCCTAAATGTAACCTCAGGAACTGATGGCCAAAACCCTATCAGATGTAATTATTATATATAACTATAATTATTATTATATTTGCATCCTAAGTTAATCCACATTCTATCATGTTCTTTTCTATTTTTTCTATTTTACTGTATTTCCCTTCATTAGTTTCTACCAACTTTATACTGTCATTATATTATCTTATTTCCCTCACCTTTTTTAAATTAATTTTTCCCTTTTTTTTCAATCTATTTGTAATATTATTTTTAGCTTCCCATAGTGCCACTTTTTCACACCATTCCTTCCAGTAGTCTTTTAAGTACTCTTTGAAGTTAACCATTACTTCAATAATTGCTTCCCTGGCCCTTTCTCTAGATTTCAACATTGATGTAACTCTGAATACTAATGATTGTGGTATGAATCCCTTGATTAATTTGTGTAATGTGATCCTAGGTGAACCCATTTCATCTGTATCTCCCCAAAACTTCCATAACTCACTTAGGGACCTAAGTTCACTTTGTTTTTTGTCTTCCTCTATCTCATCTGTTTGTTGTTGAATTTTTATAGTTAGGCAATTAATTAGTTGTTTGTAATGATTTGTCATTGATGTGTATTCACTCTCTTCATTATTATTTCTTTTGCATAATTTTCTCTTGCTTCTTGATGATTTCTAGCCCATGTATATCAGTTTCCTCATACCTTCCACATAATAAAAATTTTGGACTGTTATATATGTGAGGGTTATGCTTGAATCTTTTGAGCATTACAGGCAGTTCTCCATTAAAAAGTTTCATTGCAAAACTTTTTTAATGTGATCTTCTTTGCTTGTGTTATCATTTGTTATCTTACTTGGATGTAATTTTTTAAATGTAATGATCCAGTCAATTTTTTGTGTTTTTTCATTATCCAAGATTTTTTGAAACCTTTTTTTGCAGTTTCCAACATTGTCTGTCTTATTGTATTTATTTTTTTTAAGGCCTGCTTTATAGGGGCTCTATGGGTATTTCTTCCCAAGTTGGAATAAATGATCTGTTTCCAATATATAATCATCTTTTATTTTTTTTTTCTGTAACTTGTGCTAGTTGGTCTGCTATTTCATTAAAATAGTTTCTTTCATGTGCTTTTACCTTATGTAACCTAATTTGTAGTTTCAAATCATATATAATTTCTTTTATAGTCTGAAGTATAATAGGATTTTTGACTTTATTCCATATATAATTTATTTTTACTTTATTGTCTTTGTTCATATTATCTATAGAACACTTGCTATCTGTGTATATAATACCTGGAAACTTTTTGGCATTACCGTTAGTGCTGTTAGTATTGCCATTAATTCTGCTCTAGTTGATGATGGGAATTGTTCTAAGTTACTTCAGAATGTCATATTATTATTTAATTCTTGATCTCTTATAGTTTCTAATTTTTTATATAATGACTTTTCTGTTGTTAACCATTTCTAATCATGTTTGTTTTGTTTCTATGTCAGTCTTATCTAAACATATGCTTTGGTCATTTATAGGTTCTTTGTGTGCAGATTCTATAATTTCTATTGCTTTTTTAATGTTTTTAAATGGCATCCTTATTCTGTGTATATATTTTATATTATTAATATTGAGTCACAATATAGTTAATTTATTATTTAAAGTAATAAATAAAATTTTTGACTTACTTAAGAATAATTTCGAATATTTGAACAGAAATATTTGGTTTAATAATAGTTTTGATATGATTTTCGTTTGTAGTAGAGTTCTCTAATTCTTTATCAAGGTAGAATGAACGATAACGTAAGACAACTGAGTGAGCAGTAAAGATTTCTTATTTTCTTTGTCTACTTCGATGACAACATTATATTCTTTTTTGTCATTAATAAGCTCTGAAAAATCAAGAGATAATTTATCAAAAAATTTAAAGTGCATTTATTATTTTAAAACTTAACTGTACAATTTAGCAAACAATCAATATTTTTATACGTAGAATTTTAGAATATGATTGGATGAAGATCGTTAAAAAAAATGCAAATTAAGCAAGATTTACGGTTTCTATTTCGAATTTTGTTGATTGTGCCACGTCTTATTAAAAGAAATAACTCGATTATATAACCAGACTACGTATTTAGCTCAGCTATTCCGTAAATCATCGATAAAAAAATCACGGGTGACTAATTAGGAACGGTAGATATTTTTCTCAAATTTTCAGGGAAAATATCATTATAACGTATGAGAAATATCAATATATAGTATCACGGATTTTAATACCTGGTTATTATGCGGATCACGAATTAATTTTTGCCACTCAATCGTCGTTACCCTAGGAATTCAGTAAATAACTACTTACATAATATTTTATCATTATCATCTAAATTCTACAACTACAGTACATCAGGAAATTTTTTATGGCGTAAATCCGTAATATTAATATTTATACTGGCCGTTTTGACTTTAAACCGGCGGATATCGGTGCTACAGGTATGAAACGTATATAATCTTGTAGTTAAAACCAGAGGTCATAAGAACACCGTGATTGAAAATCGCTCTCTGTCTCATAAATCGCGATCGAATTTTTTACCGCGAAATTTTCCCGTAATTTTTACTCGCAATTTTTATGCTAAAAAAATTGAATTCGATCGCAATTTTCTATTGAGATATTCTTATGACCGGTCGAAAGTCCTGCTGAGCTACAAGACAATATGCATTTCATTCCCGTCATGCCGATATCTGCTGAGATATTCGGGTTTGAATCAAAAATGCCCGTTTTACGCCTAAAAAAAAAAAAAAAAATTCCGGATGATACAGCAGAACTTTTTATTTATGAAATGATGATTTCTATTTGAATAAATTTATATGTTTATTTATTATTATCTAATATTATTACTTTATGCATATAATATTTTAAATAGATTAAACTTTTTTTGGTAGTAATTTGACTTCTGGATATCACACTATCGGATTCACTATCCCTTTTGCATTATTTCTTTTTCTTTAACCTAATATCTAGATATTTAAAGAAAATTGATCAAGTGATAGAAGGAAGTTTACCTACTTTGGGTGGTAACATTTTTTCTAAAACTTTTATATCTATAAAATCCTGATAAAAAATATAAAATACATAACATATTTATTATTAATAGATTTGTCTAAGATATAAAAGAATTCATTAAGATTACATCCACTTGGATTATTTTATTAAATTACGTATTCAATTATCATCCTATTCTGTTATAATGATCCTCTTACTTTTCTCCTGAAAATAGGATTTGAAGCACGTATTTGTCGGCTGATAAAAGATGCTAAAATTTTAATATTTTTAATTCTACAAAAGTTTACGATGGAATTGCTATGAAAGTTAAAGTTTTGATTAAGGAAGAAAGATTTGTTAATATGCAAAAATAATATTTTTGTGAAGGATATGAGCAGATTAAATGAAAATAAAAGTTTGTAAGAGAGGGATGTGAGTTCTGAGATGAAATAATTATTTTTAATTAGCTATATATATTATATACATACTGTACATATGTGTATATCTTGCTTACAAATTTGAAATTTTATATAAATTTTTTTTTTTTTTTAAATAAGATTTTTTCTGTTAACATTGGGCAAAAGAATACTGCCAGTCCAGAAACAGAAAATATTTGGCACTCATATCTCTTTGCGCTGAAGCAGTCAAACAAGCATTACATGTACATTCATGTAATGAAGTGATGGATCTTTCATAACCATTTTTAACAAAAATAATAAGAGATAAATAAATAGAGTTGATAATAAATTTTTTTCCTAAACAACAATAAAAAGTAGGATAAGTGTACGTATCTGCGCATTCTTAAATATCAGAATTTCTAAAAAAAAAGGATGAGATAATAATAAATTATTTTCAGGGTTAAGAACGTAACTATTGTTTTCTATATTTATTATTATTAAAATTACACGAAACAAGTAAAAATGTATTTGACAATTCTTTATTATCTTTTATTAAACAATTTTCACTACATATGTGATATATTATTAAAGAGATATATAATTATTTTATATCATATCATATTGTGCAACTTGAAACGATAATGTAGAAATAAAAAAATCAGTCACCTACGTTGGGAAATCTAACGTTTGAAACTTATTTTAGCATAAAGTTGTCAGTTAAATAAATTGTAATTGTCATAAATAGAAAATATGAAATATTAGATAAAATATTATGTACTTGAACAACGATACTATATTGTTTCATTTCACAGTTTGGAATTTTTAGCATTTTTTAATAATTTTAAATACTTCATAATATACAATAGAAAAAACATTTATTGGTTGTTCTAATAGGCTTTTCATAATAAGTATGATAAAACGTGAAATGACTATTACATATCAGATATGTTACAATTAACAACCAATTTAATTAAAAATTTTAAAACAATTGATTAAGCATCTCATCATACAAAGAATAATTTGCCTTATGTAATAAATTCTTAAATTCGTATTATAAATTCTAAAAAAATATTTTGATTATTACAAATATTCAAATATCCTAAATATATATTATTAGACTTACATTATTATTATCTTCTTATCTATTTTACATAGCATTATTAATTCGTATAAGTGATCGAAGAATAATAGCTATTTCAATTTATCATTATTGTTGTTATTATTAGTATTATCCCAAGTGAAAAAATTAAAAAATCAATTAAACAATCATTTAAATAATCTCTAAGATTTCCACATCCATAATATTGTAAAACCTTTCATAAAGTATACGATATTGTGTCATCTCCATTGCTCTCAAGTGAATTTCCATTTAAATAAAATATTTTTTTAAGCTATTGAATATTTTCACAACGACAAAAAATTTTTTTACAAAAAAAAAAGTATAATATAATTTCTTTTTTCGATTGCCATAATTCTATAACAATAAATTTAATAAATAAATCTCTATTTTAATAAATTTTATTTATTTAAATTTTCGTATTAATTGTATTAATTTAAACTATTACTTTACCTCATTTAAAAAGTCTTCATTTATATTTACAATACCATCAAACTTTTTTAATACCACTTAAAATCGATGACTTATTGTCCATTGTTGACTTTTGATATTCCCAATCGATAATATATCCATCAACCCATAAATAGCACCAAAACCACCTTTCTCTATTTGTTTAATAACCTGAATTTTTTTTATTTTATTTTTTTTTTTTTATATCCAACGGAGTCTTGCTCCAATAAACTTTATTAATAGATTAAGTGTAAATTTTAAAGATAC
>CAJVPK010000455.1:0-31930 GCA_910592015.1 Diversispora eburnea | reverse complement strand
TTGTAGCCAAAAACCAGGGCTTTCGATCTATCTTAGAAATATCTTAGTAGAAAATCGCTCCCTGTCACCTAAATCTCGGCCAAAGTTAAAAAATTAAATTTTTCAGGTGTAAATTTCTGGAGGTCATGTGATATTTCCGTAAATCTACGCCTAATTAAATTTCCTGATGTACTTACCTTGTTCTTTCCTTTACCCTTCTTCTTCCCACCTTTCACTGGTTCGTAGGAACACCTGTGAAAGTCGAAATTGTCAAAATTGGCTTTGTAAATGTATGATTAAAGGTCTTTTCCTTCTCCATTTTTCTTCCCTTTCTTTCTCTCACTTTTTCCTTTCTCTCTCTCTCTTTCCTTTCTCTCCCTATCTTTGTGTGGTACCCTTCTCCAGACTTGCAGAATAATTGCAGACTTGTGATATAATTGTGAAATTGTGGAATAATTACTGAATTGCAGAATAATTGTGAAATAATTGAGGAATTGTGGAATAATTGAGGAATTGAGAAATAATTGAGGAATTGTAGAATGATTGAGGAATTGCGAAATAATTGAGGAATTGCAGATAATTGTGAATTGCGGAATTATAGATTTTTAATCATTAAAATTCTCAATAATTGTGATATAGGTAATAATACCATAATCCTCAATTAATAATTGTGAATACTATCTTTAGACCTAATCAATGAATATGAAGTTAGTAATGGAATGATTAGTAATATTTTAAAGACAAAAGATTGCTGGCTTACTATAGATCTTAATTTACATCAGACTACTTTGTGTTGTGAAAAAAAAATTCATTTTTCAATTATAGAAGATGCTTTAACTTTATGAACAGAAGGTATTATACAAGTAAATATTATTATTACAGATAAAATTCTTTCTAAAAAAGTATCAGAGTTTGCTCTTTTATATAATGAATATAAGTTTAAAAGTTCAATTAAATGAATTGATAATTTCAAAAAGTAACATAATTTCAAGTAATATTGTATATATATGGAGAAGCATCTAGTGTTCCACTTCAAAATCTTGATGAAATACATAATAATATTAATTAAATTTTAAAAAATTATAATTCTCAAGATATTTTTAATTGTGATGAAACAGGTCTTTTTTGGAAAATGAAACCTATTTGTATGATTTCTAATCAACCAATATCAGAAACAAAACAATCAAAAGATCATGTAACTGTTTTACTTACTTGCAATACAACAGGAACTGAAAAACTCAAACTTTATTCATTCACAAATATGAAAATCCACAAGTACTTAGACATATAAACAAAAAAACTCTTTCAGTTGATTATTATTGAAATTTAAAAAGTTGGATGCAAGTTTCAATCTGGAATAATTACATTAAAAAACTTGATACAAGAATGAGAATGCAAAATAGAAATATTATTCTTCTTGTTGACAATGTACTTACACATACTCTTTATGAAACTACACATGTTACAAATATTACTATTGAATTTTTACCTCCAAATACTACTGCACACCTACAACCCTGTGATCAAGGAATTATTAATAGTTTTAAGACAAGTAAATTCATATTTATAATTATTATTTAATTAAAAATTTACATTAATTTTAATTTAATAATTTTAGGTGCAGTATTGAAAATTATTTTTAAATAATCATATTAAGGCTCTTGATAAATATAATGAATATGGTATTAAACCTGTTGAAATTGATATCAAAAAATGTATTAAATATATTGCTTATACATGGAATAATGTTACTGAATCTACAATTAAAAATTGTTGGTGAAAGATAGGAATTTTGTCTAAAATAGATGAAATTAATTTAGATGATACAGCAGATGAAATTAATTTAGATGATACAATAGTTGAGATGAGATTATAATCAATAATACAAATGAAGAAAATGAGGTTCAATCATTAATTGATAAATTAAATCTTGAAATTCTCTTAATGCTAATGAGTTTATACATTATGATAACATAGTAATTACAACAGAAATAAGAACTAATGATGAAATTCTAGTGGCAGTTCTTCCTAATAATGAAAAATGAAATGGAAGAAGATTCAAGTATTACTCATAATGAAGCTATTGAATCATATGATAAAATAATTTTATATTTGGAACAACAGGAGGAAAATTTTGATACAAAAAAAGATAAAATTAAATATGTGAAAAAATTAAAAAAAGAAGCTATAAGATATAATTTTTTTTCAACAAGACAAAGTAATCTTGATAGTTTTATTAATTATTCTAATGAAGATAGTTATTAAATAAATTGTATTTAGTAAATAAATAATAACAAAATAATAAAATTATAATTTCGATTTTATTAATAAAATATATAACGAATTTCGTTATAATTTTTTTTATAACGAAAGCCTGATTGGGCCAGCCACTAATTTCGTTGTATGGTGAGTTGACTGTATTAAAGTTTTAGCAATTTACTATTCTTTTTTATTTGTATATTGTTCAGGTTTTGCCTGTACATATACACTTCTCAACTTTTAAGTTGGAAGGCATGCCTATCCAAGTCACCATCAACGTTTTTCATCTAAACTACATTAGAAAATAAGTATAAAAGTCCGAAATAATCACATGACCTACTCCTAAAAATTAAATTTTTCGCTATTTACGTGACAGAGAGCGATTCTCTACTAAGATATTTATTTGACAGATCGAAAGCCCTGGCCCTTGGCTACAAGAGATATGTGCTTCATTACTGTAGCATCGATATTAACGGAGATATTCGCGTTCAAAGTTGAACGTCTGTGAAAAATTTGGCCGTAACTTTTCCATAAATTTTCGTAATTCTGCTGGAAATTTTTGTGACGTAATAAAAATTTTTCGGCAGAATTACAAAATTTACGGAAAAGTTACGCCAAAAATTTTCACGGACGTTCAACTTTGAACGCGAATATCTCCGTGAATATCGATGCCACAAGAATGAATCACATATTGTCTTGTATCCAAGAACTAGAGCTTTCGATCTGTCATAGAAATATTTTAGTAGAAAATCGCCAAAGTATTTCATTTAGATAATCATTTCGCGGTATAACGTTTTATTTTTAATGTTGCGCGACATAATATTTACTTTATTCTTTTATAACAATATAAAAATCAGAAATAATTCATGATTGTTATCACATATAAAACTTTTATTTTAATAAATAAATGTCAAAAATGGTACTAAGAAACCTTAAAGAAAACAATGAATTACATATTATACAAAAATGACAGACCTACTGTATATCATCAAAATTGAGAGAACCATTGCAGTTAAAGTTCGAACGGGAGAAAAATTTTAAAATGATAATTACTCGCTCAATTTTGATGAAATAGGTCTACTTTCTTTACAAGAGATGCAATTAAATTTTATTTTTGAGGTTACTTAGTACTATTTTTGATATTCACTTGTAATATAAAAAGTTTTATATGTAGCAACGATCGACGATTTTGTATATAATTATGTTCTTACTTTTACATATAATTATATACAAAATCGTCGATCGCTGCTACATACAACCTTTTTATATTATAAGTGAATGTCAAAAACTTTACTAAGTAACCTCAAAGACAAAAATTTATTGCATCTTCTGTAAGAAGTGCAGACCTATTTCATCAAAATTGAGCGAATGATTATCATTTTAAATTTTTTCGCCCATTTGAACTTTAGCTACGAATCGTTCTCTCAAATTTGATAATATAGACCTATCCTTTTTATATAATATGCAATTCTTATCTTTATTAAAATAAAAAGTTTTATATGTGGTAACAATCATGAATTATTTCCGATTTGTAATTTATAAAATCAAAGGAAAAAATGATCATACCCGAAGTGCATTTTGTAATTTTTAAGCTTGATGTAGCTATGACAAAGTGGAAGGATGCTCAATCATATTATTACGATAAATTTTAAATAAAACTATCACGCGATTATATAAGTGATCAATGATGGCTTCCGAAGGTTCAACGTCAAAAAATAAATTGAAAGAAGTGCTTCAAGAGGTTTGTCTCGGTAAACATCAATTGTCTATCCAATCAAAATGACATATTTTAAAGAATCTATCCGTCTGGAAGAAATTACAGCTGAAGACAGTTCAACATCAAATAAGAAATTAAAAAAAGTATTTAAAGGTTCAGGATCTGGAGAAGAAATCCAGATTTGACTCAATTATTATCCAATTATGTTTATTATCAATTGACTGACACATTTTAAATAATATATTATATAGAAGTTTCTGAAGATGGGCCAGTTTTAACAAAGAAATTAAAAAAGGTACTCAAGAGTTTAGACTCAGAACAACGAGAAGGGTATAACAAATTGCCTAATGAATGGAAAATTACATATTTGGAGGGGATTTTGAGGGAGAAAAACAAAGGAGTATGTATTATATATTAATCTAACCAATTTTTTTTGCTAGACTATCACTAACATCATATTAAATTTTACATCGATACATCCCTAAATATTAGGAATTCATCTTCAGCTTAATCGTTCTTATTGTTGTTATACTCACTACTACTGGAATAAATGTTGCAAATAAATACTTATTGAAGATGAAGACTTAACAAAAAAATTAGTAATTATATTGAATGCTATTGTTCAAGTTTTCGTTGACCTTGTAAAAGTAAATATTCTTTACAAGGAGAAATACGATATAATGATCCTTTTTCTTGTATTACAAATAATTATGGGTTTAATGTTGGCAATATTCCTGGGTATATATGTAATCCACCTATTGTATCAATTTTGTGGATAGGAGTGAGCATATTGTTTTGATTGGAAAGTTCGCTTAAATATAAAAATAATCGTTGGGAGAGGTTAGAAACCAATTATATCTTGCTTAAAGTATATCATTAGTATATATCTTATAATTACCACCCAGTAAAAATTCTGTCCTAGTTACGTCCTAGATAAACTGGGACGCGTTCTAGTAAAAAAAATTATCTAGGACAGATATTGCCATAGAAGAAAAGATTCTGAATCTGTTTTATTATGTTCTGTTATATTTATTATATATCTGTCCTAGTTGTCTCAATAAGAACTAAAATTCTAGAAAAAAAAAATAAAACTCGACATATAATATTTACCTTCTAATATGTTATATTTTCCAGTACATATTTGGATACGTATAACAAAGTCGCACTGAAAAGTACTAATAAAAGAATTTTTAATTTTGCTAGGATGAACTAGGACACTAGGACGCGTACTCTAGATTTCTTTTATTCATCTCAAAAAAAACTTTCTCACGTTTAATTAATTTTTTTTTTTGATCTAGGACAGATTTTTATGTGTCTAAAAAAAAATTGCAATACTTTAAAGAAAATTTTCAAACTAATATAACTCAAGAAATAATAATATATATATATTCTAATTACTTACTATATATTACTATCTTGTATTCCATAATTTAATTTTAGTTAAACATGATGTAAGAACTTGAACAAAGAGAAATGCTTATTTATGCATTTCTGATAATGTGTCTTGTTGAAGTTCATAATCAATAAGACCATATATCTTCATTTTCAAGATCTTTTTATATGTTTTCTTCTATAATTAAATAATATAAATGATATCAACATTAGAATCATTAAGATCTTGTTGAAAAATCAAATTATATAATTTTCAATTCAATTCACAAGCATCATTAAGATCATGTTGAACAATCATTTAATATAGGTTTGCATCCCTCTCAATTAAAGGTGACATCTGCAATTATGAATTGCAGATTATAATATTACTACTCATATTGCAATTATTGCAGGTTTTGATAATTAAAAATCCACAATTTCACAGTTTGCAATTACCCATTAGTCATTTTGTTTCATAAGTTCACAATGTTTTCACAATTATGTAATTATGTCATCATTTTGATAACTTAAATGGGAGCACAAGAGAAATATAAAGGTGAGAAAATCAGAGATGATGGAGAAACACTTTGTGCTTTTGGCATATCAGTTTTATTACTTGGGTAGTTATTATAGATACACATTATCTTTGACTTCATGAGTAGAAGGAAAAAAAAGAAGAAAGGAGACAGGAGAGAGAGGAGAAGAAAGAGGAAAGAGAGGAAAGAGAGGAAAGAGAAAGAGAGGAAAGAGAGGAAGAAAGGAGAGTGCGGAAGAGGAAGAAAAAAGAGATACATAAATCGGGTTCCGGAAAGCTAAAAGCTTTCTTTTCCCAAATCGGTTTACGGCGAAGGTAGGTTGGTTTTTTATTTTATTTTTTATTTTTACTTTACCTTTTTCCTGAACCAGGTTCTGGTAGGCTTGTGGAAAGGGAGATGGTTTTTTTATTTTTACTTACCTGAATCGGGGCCAGAAAGCTAAAAGCAAAGGTAGGTGAGTTTTTTTATTGAATTGCATTCCGAGAGGCTATAAAAAAAAATTCAACAAATTTCATGTGATTGCTTTTCTCTGTGATTGGTTAGATTGCAAAGATTTAAAAAAGATCGAAATTTTGTATAGTCGAAAAAAAAAAAATGAATGTTTCAACTGATCAAAGTAATTCTATCAATGTATAATTCGAGCATAATTCAACATTTTAACATTCAACAGATTTTTAATATTTTAAATATTTTAAAATGACAGAAAGGAAGAGAATCACAAATAATAATAATCCCGAAGAATTTGCTTCTGCCATAAATAAAATTTTGAAAAGTTCGATTAAATCGACAACTGCTACAGATCAAAAAGTATTTATATCAATATTCTGGAATTTATTATAATTAAATCATATAAATCATATAAATCATATAAATCATATATATCATATAAATCATATTATCTTATGTAGATAACACCAATCTTATCACGTTCTAAAGGAATTGAACAACGAATTGATGAAGAGAAACTTGAATACCGGACACGTAAAGCCTCTAATATAGAAAAAAAAAAACTCGCTTCAAAAGATAGAATAAAATATGATTTCACTACTATTGACAGAGAGAGAAAATTGAGAAAAATAGCTACTAAAGGAGGTAAATTAATTAATTAATTATTTAATAATAAATTTTATTTATTTATTTTAATTTGATTATATATATATATATAGTTGTACAATTGTTCAATGCGATTCATATATCACAAAAAGTTGTGGATGAAGCTGTAAAAGAAGTTGGAGGTAGCCAGAAATTGACTTCAAGAGAAGCTAAAGATGGTAGATTATTTCCTTGATTTTTTTATTTTGAAATTTTGAAAATTTTTATTAATTAATCTTTTATTTTATTTTTAGTGGCAAATATGTCAAAGGACATATTTTTGGAAATTCTAAAAGGAGAACACAACTCGGAATCATGTGATGAATAATCGTAACTTTTAATGCATAATTTCAATTACACTACGGAAGACGTTAGAATGAATACGCAGGAGACGCAGTTAAATATATGTGTGTGTTGCGTACGGTGATTACGCAAGCCATATTAAATAATTAGAAAACCGCAGTTAAAATTTTAAAAAATTCAGGGATCAAAAAATTTCGAATGTACCCTAATAATTTTAAATAATTTCTTTAAATCGGAATTCATATTATAACTTTATTATAGAATTTACAATGTAACGTTATCTAAAGTTGAAAATTAATTAATTGATGGAATTATTAAATTTAAAATTCGGGATTTATTGTATTTATTGTAAATTGAAAACTAACAATTTTGGAAAGTGTCATTATTATTTCATTATTATCGTATTGTTGACCCCTGAAAATAATTTGGGGGTAATACATTATTTCAGAAATATAAATGGTCATCAATTCAATTTTCCCCATTTTCCCCTTAACAAGAAAAACTACAAAAATTCTCCGTCTGTAATATATATATTTCCTTCATTACGCCTTATTAATAACTGTTTAATATCTCGTTTTCTGTTTGCAAATTTCATTTTCACATTATTATTTTTTATAAACCATGAGATCTAAATTCAAGGACGAACATCCCTTTGGTAGGTTCACTCATCAGAGAAATTATCTAATTAACAATTTTTTTTTTTTAAGTATATAAATAATAATATAAATGTTTTTTGGATTTATTAATAGAAAAACGCAAGGCTGAAGCTGAAAGAATTAGACAGAAATATCCTGACAGAATTCCGGTAAGTTTAATTGATATATCAATTGTGGCGTAGCCAAGACCTCTAATTAATGATTAATTATTTAACTGCTTTAACTATTCAAATACCATAATTAATTATCATAACTCCATAACATCATAATTATCAAACGTAAAATTATTAGGTCATTTGTGAAAAAGTTGAAAAATCGGATATTGCAACAATTGATAAAAAGAAATATCTTGTTCCGGCTGATCTCACAGTTGGACAATTTGTTTATGTGATTCGTAAACGAATCAAATTAAGCCCGGAGAAGGCAATCTTCATCTTTGTAGATGAAGTTTTACCTCCAACTGCTGCACTTATGTCCAGTATCTATGATGAACGAAAAGATGAAGATGGTTTCTTATATATAACGTCTGTCATTTTTTTTTAAAACATACTTTTGTGATTTGTTATTTTATAATTTATTATTGATCTAAATAATTAATCAACTTTTTTTTTCAAATTTCAAATTACAGATATTCTGGGGAAAATACTTTTGGTCTTCTCGAAGATTAACAATTAATATCATACATTTGATTTATTATTAGTTTTTTTTTTTTTACATAATTTTTATATTATATATATTTTTAAAAAACAAAAAATTGGACTGAAAGGTACTAGTTTCATATGAATAATGTTCTATTATGATGATTTCTTTTTTATTCTTCCGATAAAAGAATTATTGAAATCGAAAGGAATGTAATTTCAAACAATGTAACGATATAACAATATAGGCATTATTTATTATTATTTTGTATCTGATGTTGTTTAAATTATTTCATTGAATTTTATTTTTTTGATAAATTCTCTTTCATTATTTTATTATTATTTATTATTATTAATAATTAAATCTAATCAATCCTGTATCAATATAATTTGTCTTTGAATAAAAATTTTTGTTCATTGCGCAGAAAACTTTTAATGTCATTGTTTTTGTATTCTCTTAATCACTCTTCAGATATAAATTTTAATATAATTTTAGATCAGAATTTTTTATTATAATTTTAATTTAAATAATAATTTAAATCGTAAACAAAATTTTTTATCTATTAAAAACATATAAAATATATTAATATTAATATAAATTGTATATCATTTCACATTTATAAATTTTATAAAAAATATTCCTAACAATTCGAATTGTGACAATAATTATTTTTGTTACAAAATAGACAAAAATATGAAAAATAGGGAATAAAAATAATACAGATAGTACAAATATTGAATTAATGATAATTGGACTCATTCTCGTAAAAGATAATTTATTGATAATTCTTCAAAATAGAAATTAAATGTTTAATTCCAACAATCCTGTAAATTTTTAAAATTGAAATAAATTAATAAAAATGAAATAATTTAATAAAAATGAATTAATAAAAATGTTAAAGAATTTATTACCATTTCGTGCACTCATCCATTTTAGTGGTCATTAGATGGACTTGATAATTATTAGCCTTTAAATAATCACGTGCTTCCAAGGCTAATTGTAGTAAATGAAACAATTGAGAATATTTATTAGAATGATGGTTACAGTTAGCAACTTTTTATTGTAATAAATAAAATAAATAATTACCTCGAACCAAATCCGTCAATGTTTCAATTACTTCAGGTGATATATCCTCATTATTTAATGCATCGAAAAGAATGTTGAGACGTTTTTCTGTGTCATCCAGCATTCTTTTTTGTGAAGGCTAGAAAAAAAAAATTGAAATGTTAAAAAAAAATCGAATTAAACTGCACCCAAAAAAATGAAAGAAAAATTGAGGAATTCTTTACTTGAGAATTATGTCGAACTTTAATAAATTCATTATTTAATATATCAAATATAGGTTTATGTTGAGTTGGAATATGTGTTCTGTCACCCAATGCTATAAAAAAATTATTATTATTTTAAATAAAACATAATCTAAAATTGTACTAAAGGAATAATATAATAATAATGACAATAATAATTACAATGCTTATTGACAGGTGTTTTTGCTGGAGTTGGTGCTCTTGCTGGTTGTGGTGGTTGTTGTTGTTGCTGAACCATAGTTGCAGCCTGATTGGGTAAATTGCTGGAAGGTGGTGGTGGTGGTTGTTGTGGATGTTGTTGTTGTGGTTGTTGATGTTGTTGTTGTGGTTGTTGATGTTGTTGTTGTGGTTGTTGATGTTGCTGTTGTGGTTGTTGATGTTGTTGTTGTTGATGTTGATGTTGTTGTTGTTGTTGTTGTTGTTGTGCTATGTTAGGTGGTGGTTGTGCCATGTATCCTGTATTAGCCGAAGAATATGGAACATGTTGTGTATATCCTGTACTACCACCACCATGATATCCCATATTTTGAGGTGGTGGTGGTGTAGGAGTTTGACGATCTTTTGTCGAATAATAAGACGAATTTTGCATTGTTCGCTGTGCTAGTGGTGGTGGAGGCGGTTGTGGTGAATTACGAATTTGATGTGGTGGAGGTGGATAGACATTAGGTTGACCACCTGCTTGATATATTTGTGCTCCACCTGGAGGTCGGTTAGCTTGTGGTGGTGGTGGTTGCTGATATAATTGTTGTTGTTGTTGGGGTGGTGGTGGTGGTTGTTGAGGTAAAAGTGGATGTTGTACTGGTGAAGTAGAAGTTGGAAAAGGAGATGTAATTGGTGGAGGTTTACTTGGATTATTTTTTTTGGCTGATTGACTTGATGGAAATGGTGGATCATTCCAATTAGATGGAGATTTATTAAATATAGCTGGAGCTGCTTCAGCTGATGGTGCATTAACATTTTGTTGTTGTTGAATGTTCGCATTAGGTACAGGAGGTTGAGGAATCAAATTATTATTATCTTGATATGGTTGATTATAATTTGGAAATGTTTGTTGATATTGATAAGCAGGTTGATTTTGAACAGGTGATATTTTATTATATGGATAAGCCATTTGTTGTTGTTGTGCTTGTTGTTGTACTTGTTGTTGTTGTTGCATTTGTTGTTGTTGTTGCATTTGTTGTACTTGTTGTTGTTGTACTTGTTGAGGAATTTGTTGCGGAATTTGTTGAGGAGGAGGAGGAATTTGTTGAGAAGTTTGTTGATATGGTGCTTGAAGTGGTTGATTATAATATTGATTATAATATGGTTGTTGTTGATATACTGCTCGTGGTACATTCTGATCAAATATATAAGGTGAAATTGTTTCTCCTTCCGTATGAACATTAGTTGTGGTAGAAGTTGAGAGAGTAATAGTAGAAGCAGTAGAAGTTTGATTAATTTCTCCATCCGAACCTACAAAAACTGGTAAAAATGGTGCTAAAGGTTCTTTTGTGCCTTTAACTTCAATACCAGAATGATATAATCGTTCCCTAATTATCAATGATTCATTACTATTAATTTTATAATCGGATGGTGTTAAATTTAAATATTTGAGTGCCGTATTTAATCGACCTTGTGCTGCAAGTAATTCGGCATATTCTATATATTTATCATAAAGCGTTGACAAATCATATTGTTGATTGGTTTCTCCTTCACTAGATAAATCCAAACTTTTCACCAAGGATGTATCAACATAATCAATAGCCTTTCGAAATACTGCTATTTTCTCAATTAAGCTCTGAAGTGATTTAGCTCGACATGAATATCTTGATCCTGAAAATATAGATTCCTCTCCTTGTTCATCATTCTTAAATTCTTGTGACTCTTCCTCTTCTTGTTCAGTAATCCAAATATTTACAACATTTTCTAAATTCCCAGCAGCAAGGTAACACAAAACTGCATTTTTCCTATAACTCAAACCTTTTGATTTATCATCCATATTTGATGATGGTTCAGTTAACTTTTTATATTCTTTTTCTAACCTTTGACCCAAAGAATTACATAATCCTCCAAATTCTTCTGATTTTGCAAATGTGCAAAGGACTACAAGAACTTCTTGCCATTCTGATAAATCGGCATTAAAAACAATATCTGATAAATCACCTGATACAATACTTTGAAGTAAACGCAAATATGGAACTGTTGACATTTGCTTTTCGAAATAAATTTTTCGTGTGCGTTGTAAAAGTTCTGGTCCACCACAACCCGCTAACAGAACTGCATCTGATAGTCTATTTGTCTCTAGGCATAAATTAACTGCTGATTCAAAGTCACCAAGTACTATTGACCTAGTGATTAATTTATCTACCTCTGATCCTTGTAAAGGATAAATTTTAAAAGATCCTAGATTAAAGGCTGTGAAAGATGAAGAATCTCTAGATCCCAAACTCTCACTTTGTATAGGAAATGCATCGGGAATGACTTCTGAACTAAATAAATCTGATGCATGGGATGGTTCGCCCAAATCATTGGACGAAAAAAGTTCTATATTTTCCGATTTTGTTTCACTTGGCCCTTCATCTAATGAAGTTGCATCAACCTCTGATTTAGTTACGATATCTTGATCTACAAAATTCGTTGATTCAGAAGAAACCTTATCATCCTCATCTTGTTGGGATTTATTTAATTCTAAAGATTTTACCGCAGTTGAAATCTGTGAAATTACATCAGCCTTGGAAAATCCGAGATGTTTAACTAATAATTCTCGTGCATTTTCATTATCATTGAACAATGTGTGAAGGATTTTCCAATTCTCTTCATCGAACTCACTTTTTGAATTCTTTTCTCGATTTTTACAAAAAGTACTGAGTGAATTTTCCTCCACAGCTGACTCTAATTCAAGAGATCTTTGTATAACCTCAGGTTCTGAGGCTATAGTATATATCGTTACAGTACGTTTATTGGGGCCAGCGGAAGACTTAAATGCCACAAGTTTTCCACCAAAGCCGAAATTTGCTGCCACTGGCCTTCTAAGCCATTTGGGAGGTTGCTTTAATGAAAGAGACGGTTGATGTACCGGGGAAATTGCAAAAGGATCACTATTGTCTGATATGCTGGTTATTTCATTATTATCTTGACTAGATTGTAGGGAATGAATGGAAATCTTTTTTTGGGGGGAGCATAAACCAAAAATAAATAAATAAATTTAATTAAATTTATTATATAAAATCCAAATTGGATTATTTTATAAAACAATACCTTGCCATCAAAGGATGCAGAAGCCAACAAATCTGGATTTCCAGGACACCATTGTACATCAAAAGCCCAATTCGAACTTGGGGGTAACTAATAAAAAAAAAAATAGGTTGTCATTAATTTACAAGTCATAATAGACAGACTTCTTATAATTTATAAATAATACCTCTCCTATTATTTCAGCAGTTCCTGGATTCCAACATAGAGTTCTGTTATCTTTTCCACATGAAAGTAACAAATCAGCATCTTTTGTACACCAAGAAAGTGATAAAATACCCTTTTGGTGACCTGTTAAAATCTAATAAAGATACATATATTTTTAAATTTAGTTAAATGTCAAGAATATTTGAAACAATGCGAATTAAAACATACCTTTTCAGGTGCGTGGGCGTTACGAAGATCCCATATTGCAATTACTGGGTTACTATCATCTTCTGAGGCAGTTATTATTTGAGTTGCCTTTCAATTTGAAAAAAAAAATATAGTATAAAAAAAAATGAATTTTCACAAAAACATTTTAAAATAATAACCAACCAACCATATCAGGGTTCCAGGCAACTGCTGTAATACTTCTTCTGCCTATATTGGTGGTCACGTTTGAAACTGAAGGTCCTGCATAGGATAAATGCATGACCTCACGCTTGTTTTTTAAATCCCAAATTACAGTATAACTTGTGGTAGAAGAAGTTGCCAAAATATGTTGCACTTGATTATTCCAAGCCAAATGAGTGATTTCCTCCATCTTTGGTGATCTCGTACCAGGAGTATAGGGTTTATCTGGTTTAGTTAGATCCCAAATAAATATCTAAATAATTGTGTGAGAATGAGATACAATTTCATAATTTACAATAATTTACAATAAATTACAATAATTTATAGTTCATTTACTTCGCCATTCGTTGCAGCAGATGCTAATAAATTGTTCTGGAAAGGGTTAAATTGCAACCCGCGAACATTTCCGGAATGTGACGTATTACGCAATAATAATGCTTTTTCGTTACTAAAAATAAAATGAAGCAATAAAGAATAAATTGAATAGATGAATAATAAATCAATAATGAAGATTTGTAAGGGGGACCAAATTTTAGAATGATTTTATTAAATGGATCGAAATTAATCAGACAGAATTTTCATAATCGCACCAACTCAAAATAAATCATGACTCACTCGCCGCCCTCCAAAATAATTGCGGGATCCCATAAATCCAACTCGCCACTTTCCATACCGCCGGCAATAATCCCGTATGATTTGTCACCAGAAATACCCCAAACAAGACGATCAAACCTATAATATTCATTGAACGTGAAAATTATATATCATTTGAAACGTGAAAACCGGAAAACCAAAACATTGGAACTCAGATCGTCCAATATATAAATATCAGAAATAAAAAAAGATAGCACGTGCCTTGCATTACTGCTGACTACACCAGAGGGTTGCAATTCTAAAGCTTCATTTTTATCTAAATTTAAATGAAACAATTCTAATTCGGTGGTGTTTGAGAAGGAAGCATCGAGAGCTCCTGCCACGGTACCCGTGGCAATTATGGGTATATGTTGACCGGGACTCCAAGCAAAAGTCGCGGTACGAGGGATATCCTTAAGTTTCATTGTGATTTCGTAGAAAAGAAATTATATTATTTAAAAAGTAATTTAAAGAATTGAATTTTTTAAAGGCTATTTAAAAAAATTGTCGAATAACGTGGCAAACCCAAACTGGCTTTCACGATGAATCACGTGGACCAGGATGTTTCGAGAAGCATATTTTAATAATATGGATAGAAATTTGATTTACTTATTTATTTTATTTATTTATTAAAATTAATGAAATTAATTTCATTTTTCTGATTAAATTAATTAAAGTTAAAGAAAAAAAACAAGAACAAATGTTCTTAGTTTACACCACATGATTATATCCCCTTTAATATAATGATAATAAATATTGAATAATCTTATTTTATTCTCTACATCCTTTCTTATCTATGGAAGTCCTCAAAGTTGCCATTGTGATTAATACAGCTTCCTAGAAAAAATAAAAATAAATGTATAAATATATTAAATAATCAAATAAATGAATATACTGTAAATTCATTCAAAAAAAAAAAAAAACCTCTGTTCTAATTGTTCGACTTCCTTGATTTGGACATGTGTTTATCCATAAATCAAATAAGGCATCTGCTTCTTCTCCACTACATTTTAAATCCTGATCGGTATCAATAGCTGCTTCCAATCCTCCTAATCCACCAAAAACGATCAATAAATGACTTTAAAAATAAATAAATAAATAAATAAATAAATAATTCAATATTTAAAATAGAAATGAATATAAATATAAAAAGAAAAATAAGGATTAATTAAATAAATATAAATACCGAAATTCTGGTAATTCATCTATTATATCATCAACCACATTACCACGTTCTGATGTTCCTATAGTCACATCATATCCATCCTATAAAGGATAAAAGAATAAATATTTCAATCAAAACTATTAATTCTTTTTCTTCCCTTTTTTATTCACTTACTGGATATGGAGATTCGGTAAAAACTTTAGATAAAGAATCCGCTATACGAATTTGATATCCCCAATATAACCCATTTTGTTTGGGAATTTTAGGTGATACTACTTTGGCTTTAATGTATTGACCATCTATAAAAAAAGGTAATTATTATTATTCTTCTTCTTTTTATATAAATAAACCAAACAACTCACTTTAAAAATAAAATTAATACCAATTTCGTAATTTCCCATATCGAGAGTAAGTCGAATTCCCGCTTTTAATGATTGCTCAATTATTACATTCTATGAAATGTGATAAAAAATATGAAATATGATAAAATATGAAATGTGATAAATATATAAATAAATTATTAAAAATCTTTTCTCGTCAATATATAATTTAATTACTTTTGTTAGACCAGCATTAACCAATGATCCTTTTTCACCATTTTTAGGTTTTTTGTCCATAACGACACCCTCCCGAAATTGACTTTTTTCATCTTGGCGAACGTGATGTGGACAATCTAAAGGATTTAGCAACCCTAAAATATATAAAATATATGCTTATTAATATATATTTAAAATATATTTTCGAAAAATATTTAAAAATTATTACCGGCATATTTTAGATCTTGATGTACAGGAAATAATTCTTTACGTAAATATCTAATAAAATTAATAAAAAAAAAAAAAATTAAAATAATTAAAAAATAAATTAATTATTATTGAATCAATCTACCAAATAAATTCAAATAAATTCAAACAAATTCAATTATCTACTTACTGAGGTGTTTCCAAATATTGTAAAATCCTCGCCAAAAAAACATTTGAATCTGATGATATGTTATTACCACCACCTTTCTTTTTTATTATTCCCCCATTATTATTATTCTTCTTATCATCTAATTTATTATTATTTGGTATACCAGATTCATTAAAAATTACTATTTCATCAACTTTATAAATAGAAAATGCTCGAGCGAGCTATAAATATAATTTTTTTTTAAAAAAAAAAATGATTAATAAATTTAATATCAAAAAATAATAATATTTAAATAAGGATAATGCTTTTACCTGACCAGCCAAGTATGTTTTGAGTTCTGAAGATTGTGCATTTTCAATTATTGAACCGGGAAGTGCAACACTTACAGAATATATCCTTCTTAACGAGTTAGAAACACGTAAAGGAAATTTTTGTTCTATTTTTGGAACCTCTTTTTCTTTTAATTTTTTTACATTCTTTTTATTAAAATCTTTGTTTTGTTTTCTCTTTACGTAGAAAAAATAGGTATGAAAAAAAGTGTATAAGTGTAATGCATTTCGAAATATACTTTATTCTGTATTGTTAAAATTTACCTTTTTGAGGGGTTGTTCTTGCATCTTTACGTAAACCGTGAACTATATGAATGTTTTGTGTGACTACAATTGATAAGATTTAAATTTTAAATTTTAGATCTCATTCCTGCAGATCTTTTTATGACATTAAGTTCTTAATTTATTAAATAAAAAAATTGAACATACGTGATCTTTATAAAAAGACGAAATAATCTCTAAGCTTCTTCCGAAGATCAGCAAAGAAATATACAAAAAATATAAGGTAGTGAGTGAAGAAATTAAAAACATGTTATATATGAATTGGAGGTCTGAAAATAGGCATATCAGGGGGTCTTCTACAAGTTACTTGTTCAAAGTTGTAATTGTGGAAAATTTGATATGAGTCAACTTGAAACTTTTTTACGAGAAAAAACTTAAACCTTATCAAGATGACTTTGTAATTCTTCACAAGGACAAAGAAGAACTTCTTTACACTTCCTTCTAACTTTCCTAATGATTATACACATTACCCAAATTTCTAGAGTTTCTAAATCTCAAATTAATTTTATGTTTTTTAATAATTTTGGCAATGTGTATAGTTCCAACTTTTCTTTTCTAACTTCCTCAAACAAATAAATTATCTTATCAATTTGTTAACATGTAAACGAATGAATTCTATTTATGTTTATTAATAAAAAATAAAATCTAGTCATTATAATTATTATATTTTTAATGATTCCGTATAATTATATAATACATTTAAAAGTTATTTTACATAATATTTATAAGATTTATAATATTTATAATATTTCGAGTTATCGAATTAACTTCGTAATTTAATTTAATTTATACTATCTTCGGTATTATCATATGCAATCGATCGGTGTAACATTACTAAACAACAAAATTAGGAATCGGAATCTTGAGGTAGGACAAGATTCAAAATCTCTTCGGTAAAATTAAAGAACACTTCATCGTTACGTCTCGTAGCATCCAATACCTCATCAACCTCTGGACCTCTTGCTGCGTTATCAATATTATATATGATTTCTCTTAATGTATCATCCTTTAGAAATTCTCTAATTTTCTCGGAATTTGCTAATTTTTAGAAGAAAAAAATTTTAATTTTATTAAACACTATTATATTATTTATTTAATATTTTATTATTAATTTTACTTTACCAAGTTTCTCAAGTTGATCACGTTTTACCGTCATGATATCCTCTGAATCTAATAAATAATCATTTGTAAAATTTGATGTTGTTTGTTGGGACATTGTCATCGTGGGTTGATGATCTAAGGTTGAAGGGGTGGCATTATATTGTTGAAAATTGAATTCTGTTTTGTTTAATGATATATTCACAGTATTCACAGTATTCACAGTGTTCACAGTTGGTTCATGAAATGTTGAAGGTGTTGGAAATGTTGCTAACAAATCTTCAAATCTATTAATTTTATTTAATGGAGTTTTGAAATTTGGACGATTTTGACGATTTTCCATAATTATTATCTGTTATCTGTTATGATGATAATCAACAAATAAAATGATAAAATTGATTCATATAGTTTCTTTTTTTAGTTTTAACTTTATTTAGTAGCGTACATACATAAAAAAAAACATGAATAATAATAAATATAATAAAGATGAAGAGAAAGAACTGGTGATTGTCTTTAATAAATATTATGATTTCAATATTGTAATTGCGATATTCAATATTATATAATTGCGATTTGCCGTAATATATTACCTCTTTGGCCAGAAACCTATTGAAGGATATACTTCACTTAAGGATGCTATTCCCGGAAATGCAATCAATGTGATTGGTGTGATAAAGTCGTTTAAAGCGAAAAGAAAATGCAATGGCTCAAGTAATGTATTATAATCTATTAAGGACTTTTATATTAATGAAAATAGATTATTTATTTATTTATTTATTTATTCATTTTCTAGATGATTGGTATTGTTCTTTTGTATTAAGTGATCATTCTTTGTCGAAAGGATTATCAGTCATTTTATTTCGAACTCGACGAGAGGATTTACCGGACGTAGAGCAACCAGGCTCCATACTTATTGGAATGAAATTTAAAGTAGATATTTATTTTAATAAATTCGATTTAAATTCTTATATAAAATTTTGATTCAAAAAAATTTTTTTTTATTTTGTATTTTTTTTAAAGGTTGATAAATTTCAAGATTCTCAACAACTCATTGCTTATAAAAATGATTCAACGTGCATAGTATTCAAAGATAAACTTGAAGAGAAAATTCTTCCTTCTACAATGAAAGCTAAAGGTAAAGCAATAATAACATTCGCGGAATGTTTGCGAAAATGGTGGAAATTATCCGAGATTCCCCATATTCCTCATCAAAAAATTCGTAAACAGCTCAAGATCAATGAACTTCAGATAAATGTTTTTTGCGATTTAATTGGTGAAGTAAGTTATTATAATCATGTTATTACAATCATGTTATTAATCATGTTATTATAATTATGTTATTATAATCATGTTGATCACGTTATGATATGATATTGAATGATGTTTATAATATTTAAACAGATATTACATTCACGAAATACTGATATTACAACGGAATTATTTATAACGGATTATACAGAGAACGAATATCTTAATACGAAAACGATAGATTGGGATCCACCTAATGGTCTAAGTGGAAAACAAGTACTTCAAGTATCTTTGTGGGATGAAAATCGACTTGAAGGAAGAAATCTTCAAGTTGGTACGATAGTTATGTTACAAAATGTCCATACTAAATTTAATAATTATCAAATGTTTCAAGCCATTATACATGGAGATCCAGATACTAGGAGAGTTAAAATATGTGAATTAGATTCTTCAAATCCTGATGTGATTGAATTAAAAAAGTGAATATTTTTTTTTTTATCAATTTCTATCATTAAAGTTTTATAAATTTAAAAATTAATTACCAAAAAAATTTTTTTTTTTTGCAGAAGAAAAAAACATTATATAGAAAATCATTTGGAAGTTCAAGCCAAATTTTCACAGAATAATTTAATTTCATTTTCAAAAAAAGATTCATTACCTTCGGATAATAATGAAATAATAATCACAAGTAAGTAAAACAATTATTTTTTTTTTTTGTAAATCTAAGATAAATAACAATAACAATAATTTCATATCTTATTATTAGAAGTTGTTAATTGTCAGATTGATATTAAATCAATAACTGAGATCCTAAAAAAGAAGGTTAGCAATAAACTTATTAAATATTTTATTATTCATATTATTATTTATAATATTATTTATTTATGTTGTTATTTATCTATTTAGGAGGATATTTACAAATACCGAACACGCGGCAGAATTATTCAATTTTATCCTTTAAAGTATCAAGAATTTATAAAGCCATATTGTCATAAATGCGATAAGATGTAAGTTCTTTGTAAGGATATTGATATTTTTATGATTTTTATTATTATTAAAAGATAATTACATATTCTTTCTATTTCTTTCTTTAGATTTTTCGATCATAAACCAGAGATCAAAATTAATAAATGTCCAACTTGTTTTAAGAATGTTAAATATATTTATGATTTTTGGTTATTGATTGAAGATGAAAAAGGTAATGCAACTATACCTGTGCTTGTTAACGGAAAAAATGCGATTGGTTTTTTAAAAAAAATAGAACCACAAAAGTACGTTTGAATTTCAATTATTATTGTTATTCAACTTTATATTATTAAATTTTTTTTTTTTAATTTGTTGGCCCAATTTCTCTTTAATTTCTCTTTAATTCCTCTTTAATTTCTCTCCAATTTTTCTCTAATTTCTCTCTAATTTCTCTCTAATTTCTCTCTAATTTCTCTCTAATTTCTCTCTAATTTACATAGGGTCAAAGAAAACATTGAAGTTTGTCAAAAGTTCAAAGACCTAATTGATACTTTATTAGGAGTAAATAACAGTAAAAAAACTTTAATGGATTTCTGTATCGCTGCATATATAGATAGAAACTCAGAAGGAAATCCAATGACTTATCATTTAATAAATACAGTATTATTGTAAATAATTATTATTTTTAATTAAATCAATTAAAAATAAAATTTGGGGATAAATTTATAAGTAATTATTATATCCAAAATGTATAGACAAATATAGAACCATAGTTGTACAAGTTGTACAAGATCAAGTTTAAAAAAATTATTTCGATTTAAAAAAAACTTAACTCCAAAAAGATGTTTAAAGATGTATTGATTTTTAGCATTTTCGTAAAGTTGCTACTTTTTCCTGCATAGTAAGTAACATTTTTTTTATATAAAATTTATTAAATTAAACAATCTTATAATATCAATCCTTATTATTAACCCCTTTATCATTATCCCTTATTTATAAATTAATTTCTTAAAGTCGTTCAACTGATTTTGAAGTACATAGAAATTGGCTTGCTATTACACATAGTTTACCTATATCCAAATGGTATTATGAGAGTACAAGCGAATGGACTCTAGATTATCCACCATTCTTCGCTTGGTTTGAGTGGTTAGTATCTCAATTCGCGTCATTTGCAGATGAAGAAATGCTTAAAGTAGATAATCTCAATTATGCAAGTGAAAATACAATTTATTTTCAACGTATGACCGTGATTATTGGTGACTTGTTCTTATTTTACGCATTGAAAAAGTAAAGTATCAATTTATTTATTATATAATGATAAATTTAAAATATAGAAATATACAGATATTAAGTAATGATTTTTTTAATGAATGGTTAGATTTTTGACACTTTCGGGAAATGAAAAAATAGGAAACATTATTTTTATCATGATATTTTTAAATCCTGGTCTTTTAATAGTTGATCATATCCTTTAAATTTCACAAGTTTTTCTTATATGTATGACTTACAATATAAAAATTTTGATTAATCATAATCATAAGAATGATAAATTACCTTTGAGTCTCTTTTTTTTTTTGTTCCTTGACATCAGCAACAAATACTTACATGTTCATTTTCAATATAATGGATTTCTTTTCGGTCTATTATTGTTATCAATAGCATATGCTAAAGAGGTAAATTAACAACTTTCCATTATCATTAAATTATCAATTAATTTTTAATAAAATTATTTTTAAATTTTTTTTTTAATTAATAAATTTTTATTAAATTATTTTTAATAAATTTTTAATAATTATTTATAAATTATTAATATTAAATGAAGGGCAACGACTTTTTATGTGGATTCGTGTTCGCTATTTTGTTGAATTTCAAGCACATATTTCTTTATCTTTCTCCTGCTTATTTTGTATATTTGTTGAGACATCATTGTTTCCAGAAGACCGGAGGATCTGGTAATAAAAAATATTATAATTATTATTATTATTATTATTATTTAACATTTAAAACATCTAGTTTTTATATCTTTTAATTTTTTTTTTTTTTTTTTTTAGAAAAAGCGAAATTTTGTTTCACCAATTTTTTCATCCTTGGAATTACCGTTACTTTGATCTTTTCTCTTTCATTTGGACCTTTTATTTATATGGGTCAAATGTGGCAAGTTCTGTCACGTCTTTTTCCTTTCAAAAGAGGCCTTTGTCACGCTTATTGGGCACCGAATTTCTGGGCTTTATATTCTTTCGTTGACCGAGGTTTAATAATTGGTGCATATTATTAAAAATTTATTTAAAAAAAAAATTCATATCTTCACATAATAATAATAATAATAATAATAATAAATATCTCCCTCTTTTTTTTTAGTCTCAAAGAAATTAGGAGGCGGATTAAATGAATTGAATGAATTGGCACTATCTTCCATTACCAGAGGATTAGTTGGTGACTCTAATTATGCAATCTTACCTCAAATTCAAGCAAATCATACTTTCATTATCACGTTGATCTTCCAAGTTGCAAGTATTTACTTAATCTCTAAAATTTTGAGATGATCAAGATTAACATTTTATAAAAACCTTATATATATCATTAGGCTTCTCTTGTTAAATTGTGGAAATATCCGGATTTCAAAAATTTTATCGGTTCATTGATATCTTGTGGTTATTCTTCATTTCTTTTTGGATGGCACGTACATGAAAAGGCCATTTTAATGGTCATGGTTCCTTTCGGGTATTTGTTTTTAATTAATTTCTTATATATATATATATATATTATTTTATTATTATTATATACATTATATGTAATTTATAACTTTACTATTTATATGATGATAGGTTGATCGCAACCGAAAGTCTTGAACATTTTCGTGCTTTTATGATTCTATCCACTTCCGGATTATTTTCATTATTCCCTTTACTTTTCAAAGCGACAGAATCTATAATCAAAATATCTCTATGTGCTTTGTGGATAATTTTTACCTATTTAGGATTATCACTTTATGCTCCAAGGTAAAAAATAAAAAAAAATTATTATTATTTTTCAATTTATTTAATTTATTTTAATTTTCAAATTTATTTTAATTTTTAATTAATCATTATATATATATATATTTGGTTTTTTTAGTAAAATTAAATTTCTTCCCACTCCAAAAAGTAAAATTTCCATGTTTATTTATTTAGCAGAAAACATTTATGTTTGTGGATTTGTAGTTTTACAATTTTTTTTGGGAGTTCTTCAAATAATTCTTAAAAATGAATATGAATTTTTACCTTTATTACTCACATCTGTATATTGTTCTCTTGGAATTATATATTCTTGGTTTAGATTTACTTTAATATATTTTCTAGGCAAATGATTATTATTATTATTATTATTATTATTATTATTATTATTATTATTATTAATATTGTTATTATTATTATTATTATTGTAATTATAATTTATTCATTTATTTCTTCAAAAAATTACTCTTTTCGGAAATATATTTAACCGGCCAGGGTTTAACAAGACCAAATTGAAAATTTCACAAATAGTTTTGAACATGTGCTCTCGAAACTGCAGCCATTTGACACATTTAGTACAATTGTTTGCTAAGAACATAATACGTACATATATGGTTTCATTATTTAAAAATAGATCGAGATTAAAAAAATCACCATTTATTTATTTAAACAATATCTATCCTCATCGACTATTGTAGATTAATTTGTATTTGCTATTTTGATTGCATCTTAGTGCAGGAATTTCATACCACACACACAATTCTTTAATTGAACAACCCCTTTCGGACTTCATTATATAGCCCAACAAGGAACTATTCAACTTGTCCAAGTAAAATTAAATGATTCTACCATGCAAAAAGAAAAACTTCATTACTAATTTAAATTTTTTGGGACAAATAATATTTAAGATTTCTGTGTATGTACGAAAAAAATATATATACGTATATATAAAATAAGTTCTTATGAAACCAAAATACAATTTATACATTATACATAAAACCCCTCAACGAAATAAAATAAAAAGAAAACCATTAATAAAAAGAATTTGTGTAAAAAAAAAAAAAATCGATGGAGGTAATTTAAATTAACCATAAATATTTGAAATATTTAAATAATTAAAAAAAAAAAATAATAATAATAATAATTGAAAAAATTGAATTAATTGAAATTAATTGAAATTAATTGAATTAATTAAATTAATAATTGAAATGCTTGGAAACCGCTAGCAAATTTTCTGAGCAGCAACCAAAAGCAAAGGACGCAGAAACGAAAAAATTGAAATTTGATATAAAGTAAAATAAAAAATTAAAATTAAAGAATCTACTAACATACATAAATAATGATCTCCTGCTTGACACGCATACAGATTATCTACCGTTTCCCTTGAACGGTAATAATAACTTATTATTATCGTCTAATGCCCCAAAGTAACTAAATTGGTTGCGCCAAATGCTTGAGATTTTCATGAATTATCAATGGGCCTTTGCTATAAGTTCCAGCAATTCAAGCGCATCTAGTCACCGCCGCTTAAGCTGAATTAATTAATCGTGCATAAATCATTATTTTAAAATTCGTGATTAAAGTGTGATTGGTTAACAATATAAAAAATGAATTATACAATTATTATTTATTCTTACCTGTGTATCCAAAATCTGTCGTTGTTGATGAAGGAAAGATGAACGTGTTTGATTACGTTGCAAAAACACGCTATCACCTTGTACGCGTCGTCCCAAGTTAAACCAGGAACTAACTATTAGACTAAATTCTTTATTCAATTGTTCTCTCAATTCCTTATTATATTGCTATTATTATTATTTTAAATACATTTAAATATATATATATATATATATATATATATAAATAAGTTATTAAAGGGAAATGAAACAAATATATTTATCAAAAATAAGGTAAAAAATTTTTTCGATTCATTCTTACTTCATGACGGGCGATTTCTTCAGTATGAGCTTGTCTTTCAGCTTGTACTTCAAGCTCACGACCTTTGTAGTTTTCGATAATCTCATGTTGACCTGTAATCAACTGTTTGAGATTTTTTATTTTATCCGCCTGTTGCCTATGAAGTTGAATAACGTCGTCGTTTCCACCTCTTAGACTCTTAATGAGAGAAGTTAATTCTCTAATAGAAATACAATACGTCAATATTACATTTAATATTACATAACTTTATAAAATAATAAAAATAAAATAATCAATAATTATTATTTTTGAAACCTACTCATTTTGATTCTTTAAGACATCTTTTTCTGCCTCCAAATCTTTGATCCTAGCATCGATCGTTGCTGTATTAAAAAAATATATATATAATAATAATAATGAAGTTCTAATTTTACCATTTATTATTGAATAGCTAATAATTTATTGTAATATTATATAATTGTTATGATGCAAAAGTCCCAGTTGATTATTTAAATAAATTATAATAAATCCGATAATATATCATTGTAACTTATTCTTCTTCTTTTTTGAATTACAAATAAAAATACATATAAAACGACGTCGCTTAAATAAACTACACCTACAATCTGATTTCATTTCATTCATTTCTTTTTCTGCTCGTTCAAGTTTTATCTGAGCATCAATAAGTTTTCGTTTGGTATCAGACAATTCTTGTTCTTTGTCAATATTCTTTTTGCTTTCATATTTATCGACGCTGTATTAGAAAATAAAATAAAGATAAATATGTCATTGAAATATTCAAAAAAAATCATGATATTATATCAAACTAACCCATTTGTAGTAGAATTGCCATTTTGTAATTGTGTAAGTTGGTTTTCCAATACTAATTTTTCTTGTTGAACTTTAACATAATCCTAAAAAAAATAATAATAATAAAAGAAATTAAATGAATAATATAAATAACATTTTATATGCCCAAATTTTAAAAATTACCTTTTCAAATTTATTCTTAATACGATTAGCATCTTCAAGCATATGTTGTAATACTAGTAATTGGGCATCATCTCCATCCGCTGATTTGCCTTCACGATATCTGGTTAATTCTCGCTCAAGTTCATTAACTTTTAATTTCAGGCTAGTCATCGTAGTGCCTTTCAAAGCATCTGAAAGTTCACTATCACCAATGGATTGATCAATTTCATCAGCATCAGCCTTTTCTTCATCTTCCTCTAATCTACGTTCGCCTCTTCCCAATCCTCCTATAAATAAAAATGATAAAATGATTTTAAAGAAAAATTTTTTTTTTTTAAAAAAAAAAGTCTAAACCACAGCACATACCTTCACCCAATTTTAATTCAAGCAACCGTTCTTCCAATAAACGTATAGTTTCCGCATCCCTAGATTGTAAACTTTCATATTGATCTAGTTTTGCTCGCATTTTATTATCTTCATATTCAATTTTATTCTTTACATTTAAAAGTTCGGTTTTCTCTGTTTGAAGATCATCGATTTGTTGTTTATAATTTTCAATCAAATTTCTATATCCCGACATTTTATTGTATTCTTCTTCTATTTCCTGATTTTTTTCGATAAGATTACGGTTTTCTTGTTCAAGTGTCTTTGAAAAAAAAACAAGGTTCGGTCAGAATCGATCAAATTCAAATTTACCAAAAAAAAAAAAATCTTTAATTTATAAATACCTTGAGAGATCTTCGCACGTCTGCTCCTTCTTCCAACTTCTTTTTGTATTTTTCAATTACGTTCTCGGTTTTTTTCAATTTTTCTGCAGCATGTCTGTACTCGTCTAACTGATCTTTTAATCTTGAAGCTTCGTCAGCTTGTTCTTGAAGAATTTCGACCTAAAAGAAAGGAAAATATTAAGATAATCAGGAATGATCAGAAATGATCAGAGCAATAAAGATTTTTTTTAAAAAAAAAATTACCTTTTTGGTAAGCTCACTTATCGCAACGTTTTGCTTTTCGATTAATAATCCCGTTTCATGACGTTTGGTCTCGCTACGAGACCTATTATTATTATTTCGAAAAAAATTTTACATAAATTTCTGAAATAAACGAATAAATATAATTACAAAAAAAAATAAAAATAAAAAAAAATAAAATGCTACTTGCAATTCATGACGAAGATTATCAATTTCATTTCGCATATAGAAGTCGGATTTACCGCTTTGAGTCGATTGAGAAACAGTCAATTCCGAATCCTTGAGTTTTTGACTTAATTCTTCGATCTCTGCTTGTAAATCATCCTGTATAAATTTGTAATTTTATAAATTTTTTAAATTTTTGTATAGTAATCAGAAAATAACCAAATCTAACTATAACAACTAGCTAATATTACATATATTACATACACATTGACCACGCAATTTGGTATGCTCATCTATTAAAACTTGATGCGCTTTTTCGAGAGCTTCTTTCTCAGAAATAAGTTTTCTATGTTCAATTGCGAGTCGTCTTAATTCATCATCACTAAAAATTACAACCGATAAAGAAATTAAACAAAAAAAAAAAGGCATACAAAAATTGTTTTACAAAATATTAATATGAAAATATTTACGAGGCAATTTCCAACGGTTGTTGATTAAGCTGGACAGTGGATTCTCCTAATCGGTTCATCACCTATCAAAATATCAAGATGAATGTGAAAACAACGAATAATCGAATAATGTACATAAATGAATAAACAGTGTTGAAAATCATAATTAAAAACGAACATTTTCAATTGACTCCATTAATCCTTTCTGTGATTTTTGACCAAGAGATAAAATTTTCTCAATATAAACTTCGTTCTGTGAAGATCGAACGGCCAAAGTAAGGACTAACGAACAAAGTTTTAACGTCTCATTGATGTCTCCGTCTTTTGCAATAGAATTCAAGTTAGGACTTTCAACGTTATTAAAAGATAGCCCGAGAACATCCTCATAATATTTTTTGATAAAAGGGTATAGCCGTTTGAGTTTATTAAATATTTGAACCCAATTATTTTCACGAGGGATGTCGTTCGCCATCTTGAACCATTTGGGATCACTGTGATCAACCAAAATGTGAATATCAAAAAAAATATATATATCAGAAAAATATCAAAAGGAATATCGAAAGATATCTTTATTAAATTTATTATATAACAACTACTAAGAAAAAATTGCCAACCCTTGTAAATAATAATCTTACATGATGCATAAAATCTCGATCAAAACAACGCCATCGATAAGATCATGTATAGAATTGACAGGACGAGAGATCTTATCAAAGGTATTCACCTAAATATATTTGAATGCGAAAAAACAGTTTGAGCCACTTCTTTGAGGCTGAAATTTAAAATATTTTGAACTTTTAAATACCCAGTCCACGAAAGCTGCAGCTTTATCCTGTTGAGACATCTCTTCCATTTGGTTTTTAGTTAGTTTAATCTCGTCAAAGAATTGAAAGAACGAATAAACATTGAAGGATGCGATGTGTTTTATTGATATTTAACGAAATAAATAAAAAATTTTTAATTCACAACAGTCGTTTTTTATGGGTTTAATAAAACAGTAAATAGAAATATAAAACAGTAACAGATAATTGTAGCAGTTTAAATAAATAAAGGGATGGAAGAGAAATATAATGCGAGACTTTAGACTTTTTTTTTTTTTGCGACGACCCTTATGGCTTACGTCGACTATGAGACTTTTAAGATCGATGCAGGATACAAATGTTAGTAACGTAATACACGGATTCGATTAGAATTAGAATTTATATTTAATCTCTGTTATCTAGTTAGCAAGAACTTTTTGGTACAATTATTATAGCTCTATTGTGAGAAAATATAATGTATATTCTTTGGAAGGGTTCATACAAAAATGCATACTAATGTGTATATGTTTAATTTGTTTATATTACTAATTTTAATATATGATGGTAATAACTAAGTAGAAAATTACTTATCATAAAAAATTGATGTTGAATAAAGAAGTATTATAAATAATAATTGCTTAACAAAAATTCATATACTGTATATTAGGGATGGTAAATGCAAAATTAAAATATATTGAATTAATTTTTTGTTGGCTCAAAAGATCCAAAGGTTAAATTTGAATATAATTTCTGATTGACTAGTGTAAAAACTTTTTGATATATTATAAAGGCAGTTAAATTTGTATTAAAAATTCTAATCATTTAATATATGTTAGTTAATAGTCAAGATATTAACCAGATTATACAAATTGGATAAACTTTTTATAAAACAAATTAAACAAATTGAAAAAAAAATACTTGTATAAAAATTTAATATTGACAGGTTGTTTTTTTTATATAGGTTTGTAAAGGCAGATAAATTTGTATTAAAATTTTTAATCATTTTAATATATGTTAGCTGATAACCAAAATATTAACTATATTATACTGTACAAATTGAATAATACTTTATTAAATAAATTAAATAAATTGAAAGAAAAGTACTTGTATAAAAATTTGATATTGATAGGTTGTTTTTTATATATTTTTTGAATTTTTTCTTTATCATATTACTACTTTAAAATTTTAATAACAGATGGCAAAAAATTTAATTGAAAAATATTTATTTTATATATTTCTGTATAATATTGTAATATATATATTAATATTATTATTTATTTTAAACATATATAAACTAATAATTTCATATTTAAATTATCAAGAAATATATGGAAAAGCATGATTATTAGTGAGGGGAATGTCACAATTGAAAAAATTTTATAGGAAGAGAATTGTTACTTTCAGTATAAGAAGTCTTTCCGACAACGTAACCTTCTGTACCTAGAACAATTAACTTTATTTGATTGCCAACAACTACTACATTGGCAGGAAATTAAAAACAATAAGAGGAAGGAATTCAAACCTGGTTGGTTTAAAATTGTAGAAAGAAAACTTTTATCAAGTGGTAACAATAGAAAGTTAAATAATCCCCAACTCATTAACAGACTGGGAAGAGGATTCAACACATGCGAATGGAACATGAATAGGGGAATCAAAGACATCAGTTGGATTGCTGCTGTAAATGATCTAAACTTGGAACCAATACTGAAAAAAAAATATAAAAATATAAACAAGTGTGAATTTATCATCGAACATTATACAAGAGAAAAAGATATGGCTAATATTGAGAAATTAGTACTGAGACAATGTGACAGGTGCATACAGGAAGATAACAACCTGACAAAATACTTAATTAACAAAAACATATACCTGTTTAAAATAAGCATTGCACACACAGTGGAAATTAATGTTGTCAACAGTAAAATATCATTAAGAGCAATACCAAATTAAACCTTTAAATTAAGATTATGATTGGAGAAAGAAACAATTAAAAATGGATTAAATAAAATATTATATAACTCGTAACTAAGGGATCATCAAAAGGGAAGTGGGATTCCTAACATTGCAATTAATAACCTGTCAAATAACTGGAGTACCATATCTGAAAAATATGATAATTTTTGAGAAAGTGTTAAAATTAAAAAAAAATTGAATAACATTCGTATGTCACTTAATCAATATAAAAATATAATTGTTTATACAGATAGGTCATTAGCCAAATAGACAGTTAACAGAGGTAACAAAATGGAAACCAAACCTGTAATAGGTTGTAGATAAGTAATGTTGGGAAAAAAAGAAAAAAAAATATAACTTTTGTGAAAAGGTAATAAAATACCCATCATCGACAAGAGCAGAATTGATAGTCATACTTATTGCAGTTTACACATATCCAAAAGAATCAGCTTTAATGATATACACAAATAGCTAAGTTTCAATTGATACTCTATAGATGGTGACAAAAAATGTGAACAAAGCAAGGAAGAAACTAAATAACTGGACATTGTTAACAGTAATTCATGAATTAACAATAATACAGAAAATAAAAATTAAATATTATAAAATAAAGACACATTTGGATATTGAATTAAACGGTAAGGCAGATAGATTGACAAGGGAGAGACAGAAGGAAATAGTTTATGAACCAAATATGAATAATCTTACTTTGGTTAATGCAATATCATATTGAAACTCTGTTATAATAGAAAAAGCTATATGTAAATTTGTCAAGAAATATAATGCAACTAAACAGTCCTGTAAGTGGAGATTATTAAATCGTAACGTTGATAATATGAGTAATACAAAGTTGAAATTAATCAATTGAAAATTATTGTGGGACACAACTACGAGATTATATGAAAAGAAACAACAAACAAATAATAAGGATAACAAAATGTGATCATTCAATATGAAAATATTTAACAATGAACTCTCAACCTTACAAAAACTTAGGATCAGATATCCATTAATATACAAGACAGATAAATACTTTCGCTATAACTTGTTAGTAGAGAATTAGACACATATTTTTACATGTAAAAGTAATCCAGTAACACTAGAATTATGTAAAAATTGATTTATTACAATCCTAATAGAACAACTTCGAAATAACGGTTCTTACATCATTAATGATTCTTTGGAGAGTGATCTAAATAATTTGAAAATAATGAAATTAAATGTAGAGGAAATGCATAAAAATAAGGATAAAATTTTATTTATGGATCATCAGGAAATTTTTTCTAGTGATAACCTTCGAAAGTTAACATTAACGTAAGTATTTCGCTATTTTTCGATATGTTATCCTTCGAAGGTCTTCACTAACCTTCGAAGGTTATCGATTTTGATATTTTCACGTGGCAAAATTTTGCGAATATTATCGTTTTCGTAGTAAATT